>LIEC01012449.1:0-14697 GCA_001925005.1 Drosera capensis
CAGGTCGTGGCTTCTCCCTTAATAAGGTTGACCAATAAACCGAATGCCTCTATTGAAGACATAGGGAGCCCTGAGAAAGTGATCGCTTCCCTCGGCCCTTTTGTCACCGGAAACACTTTTGATCCTGATGAGTTGCTGGAGACTTCTGTTGAAAAGATCGGTGATCAGACGGTATGGCTCTTGTATTCATTATCTCGAAACTGATCTATGTGATGAGATCTCTTACGATTTCTCCTTCGTGTCCTTTCACTCTTTCGGCAGTATTACAAGTATGTACTCGAGACTCCATATGCTCTGACTGGAACACATAACCTTGCGAAAGCAACTGCTAAGGGGAACACGGTGGTTCTGTTTGTCGCCAGTGCAAACGACAAACAGTGGCCGACGCACCAGAAGACCCTACAGTCAATTGTTGATTCCTTCCACATTTAGAGACATGAACCAGCTGCAGCGATTCCTGCCACGTGATGTGATCGGCTGTTGCGGAATGAAATTCTCGTTAATGTGATTATGAGCATGTAAGAGGTGTTATAAGTTATAACATCATGTGCTTTTGTGAGCGGCAACGCGAAGAGATTGCTTGTACAGGAAATACAGATTAACAGTAGTTTGGATTGTTAACTGCTGAGGCTGATTGGTGATATAGAGCTTGTAACACTACATCTCAGATTCGTAGGTCTAAGTGCTTTCATCAATGGAACATGACGTCGGATTTCGAACTCAAACATTGCAAACCTTTCAAAATTGCAGTCTCCTGCATCTCCAAAACTGCATCATATCCTAGTCATGCAAGAGCCCTATCATATCCAGTAAACACGAGAATCCTGATGTTAATGTATATTACCATGACGAGCATTGACTAGATTAGATGACTGATAATTTCTGTAAACAATCTATCAACCGTGGACAGCATTAGAAGACTTGGCAAGAAACATACCCAAAGAGTTCTTTCATTCATGGTAATTATAGTACACAAGTTCAAGTAAAGAGGTCTGTCTGAAATTGGCACGGAGATGCCATCACGATTCGACGACAATACTTCTAAAAGGGGGTTAATATTAGATGCTATAAAGGCTCAGTTCTCATCTAAGGATCAAAATTCGCACAAAACTTGTTTTCCCAGACTTCCAAACTAGGTAAGCTAATAGGGCTTCTCGGCAGAACATCTTTAGGCGGTCACTAGCTGAGGGCCAGATCCAACTCGCGGAAGCATGCAAGAATAAGTAACATACTTGACACTGTCAATGAGCACGACAACAAAGATCCTAGATAAGGCCTTTGTTCCCATAATGCCCTCGCCATCACCATCGCCAGCCTCCCTGGGATCGACAAGCACATTGACAATGATCGAAGAACGCGATTCTTTTCCAGGAAGTCTATCTGTTTGTGAAGTAGGTATGACGTGCTCTTGAGAAACGTTTAGAGTCCGGCTATTGAGGGGCATGGAATTTCCACGAAGGATCCTGCTATTCCTGGTCTTGTTAAGCCGAGTAGAATTTTGATGATTTTGTCGTGTGGTTGTGGTGCTGTTAGCTGCTCCTGCAGCTGGAACTATTGCTCCCGGGGCCGGTGAGACGTCAAACTGGAATACTTCGGTGCACATGCCAGAACTCAGCATAGGCCCTGTAAACAAAAGGAGAAGTATGAACTAGATGCAACTCACGTGATCGCATATGCTTAGCCACACTGAACCAGTGTCACTAAAACCACCTGAAACACTCGCATAAGCTCCAAGGGATGCAATATGCGACGGAAGAGGTGCTTCATTGCAGGGTTCCGGCATGACACACTTTTGGGTGCTCTACAACTAAAGCTTTCACTTAAGAGCTAGGTTTTGAAACTATAGGGAACACTATATGCATTTGACAATCTAGCACTAGAAAAGGTTTTTTTTTTACACGTATTCCGACTATACATCTAACAATGATCGGTCTAGCTACAACACAAGCTCATGAAATAGAAATCTAAAGCTCAATAACACTGCAGCTGGCATCATATTATTAGATCACCCAGGTCCTTGATTAAGAAACAGAACCTTTTGTTTTAATTGTCAATCCAAATAATAAGAACCAAACTCTATATGACTACGGGAAGTGATTTACCTGCGAGGCCTTCACGGAACCATTGTTGCAGCTTACCATCAGATGGAGATGACCTCAGGTCATCAGTAGAACCAGAGCTGAGAGCCATATGGCGCCCACTCCCATCCCTTTCCATCTGAGAATGCCTGACATTATTCCTTCCAAATCCAGGAATAGGATAAGGAGCGCCATAATTTCTCGCAAGAGCTAGACTAGTCCCTTCACCAATCTTCTTCTCTTCAGTGGCGGCTTTCTCCGTGGCCATAATGGAATGAATGATCAAATTTCCATCAATCTTGACAAGCTTATCATTCCTTGGCACATACAAAGATGCAACAAGAGGTTCGCTAGAATTGTCCACAGAGCCAGACTTCAAATGCTCCTTATTCGGCTCCATATCTGTACCAGCTAGTCTCCTACAATTCATCCCCACACAATGTCCATTAACATGATCGAATTTCCCACCAGAACCACCCTGTGTCCCGTTCACATGACTCTCAAACCTCAAAACCTTGCCCGCGTGACCATCATCAAACCTACCACTAATAAGACCCAGCTCCGATCCAACCCCTCCATACTTGACATTGATCATCGGTACCAATCCACCAAACAGCATCATGAAGAACAAGAACCCGAGAAGACTAATGCTAGCGACCTTTTTGGTCTTCCCCTCACTCTTCTTCCCCTCCGACTTCTTACTCACCTTAGGGGCCGGAGCTGGCTGCTGAGGCTTCAACCTAGGAATAGGGACCAAAGGCACCTGACTCCCCTGCGGCTTAACTACATAGGGAGGACATGGCATCCACGGATAACCCACAGGCGCCATCGGGTACATCCCCGGATGAGGAGCAGGAACCGGAGGAGCCACACAAACCCCAGCTCCCCCGGTCAACTGCTGCCTCAAAGTGGCGTTCTCCGCCATCATAAACGAGATCCTACTATTCAGATCAGTGATCGTGGCGTGCATCGATCTCACCTTATCCTCCAACTCCTCCACGTACTGCTTCTTCCTCTGCCTGGATAGCTGCGCACTTTCGCGATTCCTCATCAACCTCGCCTTCCTCCTCTGGTCCTCCTCGTCCACCACACCCGATTTACTCACCTTACTAACCCTAGATACATCGTCCTCTTCCATCTCATCCTCCTCAATCGCCTCCTTCTTCCTCTTCGGCACCAATTTCTCCCCAATCTTCTCCTCGAAACAGAAAGCACTCGACACATCATGATCCCCGGTGTTCACGTTCCCCGATCGCGTAGTCGAGTTCGTCCCTTGGAAAACCCCAGAATCATCCCCGTCTCCACCACCGGACCCATGAGACGACTCCTGCTCAGCCAAAATCTTATCCAAACCCGAATCCGGTGACGTCACCACCGGAGAAGACCCCGAAACCCTAATCGCATCGCAACCCATAATCGGATCATCGGTCTCCGAAACCCTAACCACATCGGAGTCTGTGTTTCCAATCAGGGACTCCAAATCTATAAAAGGACCCTCATCGTGGTGATGATCGAGGGTGGGATCATCGACAACGGGGTTGTCGAGGAGGACGTTATCGATGAAGTGGATGTCGTCGAGGGAGAAGTCGAAGGAGTCGAGGGAGAAGTCGAAGGACAAGTCGTGCTCCGGGTCGAACGGGATCTCAGCCAGGGCCGCGGCGGCATCGGCCATCGTCGACGGCGGCGATGCGGACGAGGAAGGAAATGGAGACACTTCTTTGCTTCTTTTTTTTTCCCCTCTTCTTTGGTTTTTGGGTTTAGATGAGGGGAGAGATGGGGAAGGTGACGATGCGCTGTGGGAGGGAGATGGGTGACGCAGAGCTGTGTGTGGGAAAGGTGGAGTGTAGACCCGAGCACGGTTCCATTTCCATCTTGAACCGAAATCAAACCGTGGGTTCAATAATCAAAATTACGATGAAATGAAAATCAATTAAATATTGATTCCATTTAGGTATTCAAGTTTTCAATTCGTTTTGATTTCAAATCGCATATTTTTTTAATATTAGTATTTTTAAAATTTATTTATCTATTTAATTTATATCTATTGTTAGTTTTGATTCATTCTTTATTATGTTTATTTAGTCGATTTTCATGCGTTAATGTTATGTCACATCTTGAGATAAATATTAAGCGGTTTCGTCTTATATCATATTTGAATATTTTTTAAAATAAAAGTTATTTGGTGTGTACTTTATGAATAAAATAATGAAAAAAATCTAAAATAAAATAAAAATAAAATCATGATCAATTTAAATCGAAATCAAAATTGATAACGAAATCAGAATCATCTCAAAACCGAAACCAAATTCAAAGATTTTGATTTTGATTTGTTCTTTTATTAAACCGAATTGGTCGATTTCTTCAAAATCGAAAGTTCCGAAACCAGGTGTCTAGTGGAGTGGATGAATGTTACGAATATGGGATTTTGCTAATTGTAACGTAACATAATCAATCTTGGGTGGATTTTTGTTTGATGTAAAAGTAGGATTTGGTTACAGTTAATTGGTAATGAATTCTTTGGGAGGATCTCCAATGAGATCTTTTTGTTTGAAAAGAACATACCATAAGTGATCTTTTGTCCAGTAGATAAAAGGCAAAAGAACATAACATCTTCTTAAGAATGTGATGAATTTTTTATCAAATATGGAAATGTTGTAAGAGACATTCGATTTGAGAAAATAATATAGTCGCTGAGTTTCAAATATCAAAAGTTTGATCAAACACGAAAAATATATGAATATTGAATTTTTATAAAATTTGATCGAGAAAAAATATTTTTTAGTGCTTGTGAGTTTATTGTGAGATGAGATATTAAATATATTGTAATAAAATATGATTAACATGATTTTTTTAAAATTAAACATTAAATAAATAAAAAAATTACAAGTAAATTGGGTAAAAAAAACTTTCATATATCATAGGACAGATAGAGTAATTATTAAGATCCACATTGAACCTCTATAATAAAACATTATTACATATAAATTTATAATAAAATATTTCTAAACTATGTCATTTAAAATATCTTAGGTTACTTGACGATCCAACATTGTTTGATATAAGTTATATATTTTAATTTTAAAATATTCTCAATTGAAAAATTATGAATGTAAGATCTATTCTATCCAATTAAAGGAATAAAAAATCTTATTTTTTTTAACAATAAAAAATATACGAATTTATTTATGTGGAATCTTGAATTCTGTAAAAAAAAAATTAAAAAACCATAAAACCACAAAGTTTTAGTTTATCACATAAAATCATAAAACCACAAAGAGCGCGTGGCAGAACGTGCGAGTGGTGCAGGTGGAGTGGATAACAACGCGACGACGACCCAAGGAAGGAACCGTGAACACGGCAAAGCCAAAGTGGGGAACAAACGGCGATGCGTTGAATAATCAAAGCCTTCTCCATCTCTCGCGAAACTTCCCCTGCATTTTTTGGGCCCATGAAAATCAAAGCCCATGTTGCAGTGGCCGTATTTGTTACGTTTAGGGTTTCTCACATCGTGTTAATTTATGTAGGAAACAGATCGTGAACAAGAGATCGTGGTGCTAAGTTTTACAGCGATTGGAATGCATCTTGGCTTGTTGGTAGAAAGTCGATTTTGGCAATTGAAGTTCTAATGCTTCATCTACTGTAATGATTTGCTTAAGGATGTAGATAAGAAAAAGGAGCCGTATACAGGATCGAAGTTGAGACATGAAATGCATACCATATAATGGAAATCGTTGGGTCAGGGTTGGCAAAAGAACCAATAAATCCTTCTGAAAGATTAAGAATTCTTATGGTGAGGAATGACGCATAGAATTCTTATGGGACGGATATGATAATTCTAAACCACCCCAGATCCGACTTTATAATTTCGGATATCTCTAACCCGTCCTTGAATCCGATCAACTCGATTTTTCTCCATTTTGATCAGATTCGGGTTTAAGGATACCCATCAGATACGGATTCTATTGTCATCCCTAATTTATCATGACCCCAGTTATTTCTTTTAATCACGTGCATTATTACACATCTATTTTTTCCGTCTCAATAAAATTATAACAGTTCTCAAATTGGATCTTTCTAACTAAATTGTAACTTTATCTTATTTGAAAAATTTTCCCTTATAAGAATATCAAAATATCCTTACTATTTATAAAGTACTTTATATCGTATCAACCTACCCCATTATTTTTTTTCTTATTTTATTTTCTCTCTCTTATCCACTACAAATTCAAAGAAAAATTTAGTCTTTATATCAAAAATCAACACACATTAATTATCATGTTTGATCAAATGCTTGCAATTTTATTAGGATGGAGGGAGTATAGATTAAGGGTGTTAATCGGTTCGATTTTAAAACTTGAAAATCAAAACTGAACCGATTAGTTAATTGATTTGAAAAAAAAATCAAAACCATTTTACTAATGGTTTTGGTTTATTGACTTTTAAACGATTTTTGGGTTATAAGATTTTGGTCTGTTTGATGAGACAATTTTGTAACCTAGGTAGTTTATCCCATTAAATTGTATAATTTCTTACACATAACTTTTAAAACATATGAGGCAATTTTTGTATAATAAAAACAACAAAAATAATATATCATGTATAAATTATGCATTATATATTTTTTGAAAGATTAAGAGAAATAAAATGAAAAAATACAACTTATCTAATTTGTTTATTTTATTGGTTAAATCATTCAATCTATCCATGATTTCATGGACTCGGTTAAAGCGTTTGAAAAAATTAGTGCTTAATAATTCTTTTGTTAGGTTTTAAATAGTTCAGTCAATCTGTTTAGTTAATCAACTTTTTTAGTTCGAACCGTCGATTAATGGGGTTTAAATCAAACCAAATCAATTAATTAAACGATTTTGGTTTTTAAAATAAAAAGCCAACCTTTTAATATTTTATTTTGTCAATTTTGCTTTATCAAATTTCGGATCAATAATTGATTTTTGTTTGATTTTAACACCTTTAGTATGATTAGTCACATAATCATCAACCCGAACAACATACTATCTTCGTTTCATTTAAATTATAACGGTTTGATACGATACGATATTTTTATGTGTGTCGAATTAATAAGGATTTATAATTTTTTTATGTGATTGTGAAATAAAAAAAATAATGGATGATGGATTGATATTATATGAAATAAAAAATAATTTAATATTTTTATTAAAAAAATTAATAAAAAAAATTATATGGGGCAGATAATATGTATACCTTGTACAGAGCATTATATCCTCCCTCGTGGATCTTCTTTCCTTTGGTGGGAGAAGATAAAAGGAGAGGGAGGTGACGCAGCGAGGGCACTTTCTCTCTCTTCACCCCTGTCCTCATCTCCGACCCCAAATCCGATCTCGTTTCGATCTCCCCTCGAATCCAACCCTATCAATCCCAAATCACCGCAATCGATTCATCGATTTCGCGTGCCTATCATCCTAATCGATTCGACTTCTAGGGTTTCAGTTCGATTTTTGGGATTTCTTTAGAGAGAGGGATCGAGTATTCGAGGTAGCTAGCGGTTGGATCGATGGATTCGAAGTGTGAGGTTGAGGTTTGTGGTGGTGCTGTGTGGGTGAACAAGGAGGAGAAGGAAGCTTGCTTTGCTTCGTCGGATTCCGTTGACCCTTTCTTGGTCGAAGCTCTACAAAACCCTCGTCATCGTCTCACCAGTAATGATTCGATTCGATTTGATTTGAGTCTCTCTCTCTGTGATTTCTGTTATGGTTGGATGTGCGATCTGGTTGTGGTTTTGGGTTTGTCGGTTGGATTTGGTTGAGATTTAGCTACGGTGTGTGTTTGTTGGTTGGATTTGATTGATATTCAGCTAGGGTTTGGGCTGGTTGGTTTAGTTGTAAGAGGATTTGGTGAGAATTGTTGTGCATGTTCATTTGTCTCTCTAGGTTGTGGCTTTGGACTTATGTTATTGTCTCTTTAGGTTGTGCATGTTGTTTCGTTATTTACTGTATACCATATTTGATTCCTGGTGATATTTAAAGCGTTCAGAGTGCGAGGGAGTGATACTTGAAGCTACCGAGTTGTATTTGGTGTGGCCTTTCCTACTAAGGGGAAAGTTGTGGGGGAGAGATTCATAGGCACCTCTGTACTTTTTATGGCCGTTTAGTATGTGTAGCATCAAGGAGATTACTAATTTGGGTGCCAAGACCTCCTTTTGGTGCACAACAGTTTGTAACAAGAGTGTGGAGCTTCTTAATATCTCGTGGTGAATTTTGGAGTTTCTCATGGTTTTGATCATTTTATTAGATTGTCCTATGAGAGTGGATGCCAAGAAGTGTGTGTGTCTGATTTACACACTGATTTTCTTTTGGTCCATGAGCTATTTTTGGTTTTTATTGCAAGAGTGTTTGTGGACAAAAGACTCAAAACATGTTTGGCGCTTGAAAGGACACTCCGATTCTTTCTATAAAAGACTAGCTGTTGGTATGTTAAATTAGTGTACTGAGTTAATTAAGAAGAGTATTGGAATTAGCAATTAAGTGGTTAAAATCTGTATTAATCTGTATTATGATGCCAACAAGCTGTTGGTTGAAGTAGTTCAGTTGAAGTATGCTGACTTAAGTTGTTCATTAAGCATTCTTTCCTTGTAAAGTTAATGTCTCTTCGTCTATTTTCTTTCTAGTCCAGATGGCAGAAATAGCCTATGCATTTGTGGAAATACTCTTTCTTGATTATAGTTATCTTCGTTAGTTATTAACTTATTTGACATCAAAAGAGAGGGGTTTACGCGAGGTTGTTGAATGTAGAAATGATGAGACTGATCTATTGATTACACTCTCGTGCGAGGTTAAATGGTTAATGCTCACACATCTTAGTGATGTATGTTATTTACAAAATTATGTCCGATAACTTTTTCGGCAAAATTTAATATCATCATTAGCAATAGGATGGTTAGTCCTCATCCATGTTTGATATCTTGTTACAGAAGGTGTACTTGGTAACTTAGGAAGCTTGAAATTTATATGACTCATGGACTTCGTGGTGTACCCTTGAATTCATTTATAGAGCTGTTATTGGAGTGTTATTGCCATGCCATTTTTTATTTTATTTTTTCGTCTTTAAGAATTTGGTGGTTGACCTCGAATAGCTATAGCTTTCCAGAGTGTTAAAAGGAATTGTGAGATAGGTCAATCGAACAAACCTTAGAAATTTTTTTGGTGTTTTAGTGTATTATTGACAGTGTGTTTCAGATGTAGATATTTGGTGTTATAAATGACTTGTTGCGATTAGAATTGATTCGTCGTTATTCTGTTGTCAGTTCTCAGGATGGAGCTCGATATCAAAAGGTACTTGCAGAACCCTCATCAACTGCAGTTTGAGTTCCCGCATTTTCCTTCCTCCTACCTGCGGCTTGCAGCACACCGGGTTGCTCAGCATTATGGCCTGCAGACTATGGTTTTGGAAAATGACATAGATGGTACTGGGACTAAGACTGTAGTGATTAAAACTTCAGAAAGCAGATGTCCATCTGTTGCATTGTCAGAAGTGCCTGCAAAGCAGTCGGATGATTCTAAGCATGATCAGATCAAGATTGCGATCAAGCCTAGGCCAAGTAGATCTTTGACTGATGCTTCTGAGCTAGGGATCAAGCAAAGTCCTGTACGGACAGTGGAGGAAAGGAAAGAGGAGTATGAGAGAGCACGTGCTCGAATATTCAGTAGCCAAGGCAGTTTCATCTCCGATGATGCACGTTCTGAGGGGTCAGCTGATGGAAAATTTGTGAGCTCTAGCAAAGAGGATTGTGCACAGGGTGGAGATTCTGTGTTGGATTTGGAAAAGACCAGGGATCTTGGCAGTTCTTTTCGGGTTGCTATTTTTAAAGACAGAGAGAAGGATCGCTCAGACCCAGATTATGATCGCAGTTATGATAGGTTAGTATCGGTTTTCTAATGGCTGGTATCAGTAGAGATTTAGCTATGATTTTCTCCTCCCGCTTTCTCCCTCTGGGCTTTAGAGTTCCTATCACTGAACTTCGAATTTGTTTCCTTGTTTCGCTTGAGTGCACTTGTTTTAAATTGTAGTCTTGTAGCTTTTCCTGCAACGCCACATGTTTGTGAACTTCAGTTCTTTATTTACTTATTTGTATTGAAGAAGTTGTTTTAGAGTGGTGGTGGTGCTGTTGGTATAGTTATGCTGTTAATGGAGTTATCTGTCCATAGCTTATTTTTCAGTACTTAGGGTTCTGCAAGAGGTCAATTGGGAGAATGTTTCTCGCTTGATGGTTTTCGTTGTTAATCACTGAATCGTTACAGTAATGCTATGCCATATGTATGTCTGGGCTTCTTTTGCAACTTGGAAAACTTGGTGTTCAGACTGATTCATTATTTATTTTATTTTTCAATTTTTAGAAGGATGACTTCTTCTTCTTGGCCTTCAATAATGGTGCCCAATTTATGCAGGTATGCTAGGAACTCTGCAATGGGACAACGGCTTTTGCCACAGTTCACCATTCCAAATTATCAACCTTCTTTTGTACCGTATGCTGCTGCTTTTTCTCAGTTAACCCAGATACCTAGATCTCAGAGTACCCTGAACTATGGACCTGCTTCAGATCCAAATTACAGTTCCATGAGGCCAACTCAAGCGCCAGGAGATGCTTTATACATGCAGTGGCCTACTCCAGCAATGGTGTTTGCACATTCATATCAACAATTTGGGAATGCTGTCTTTCAGGTGAGCTATTGTTCTTTTTTAGGAAGAGCTTGGTGCTTTATATGGAAGAGGGAAAACATGCCTTTGTAAAAGAGTAGGTGGCAAAGCCTGCTACATTGCTCTTTGCATATAACCTTAACCCACGTCTCACGTGAAACTAAACCAACTATTGGAATACCCGGATGACTGCTACTATTCACGAGATTACGAGAGGGTCTAGTGACTTAACCAGACTTAGGGTCTAGTGACTTTCTACATAACGTTTTACTTTTTCCCTTATACTGTGTTAACTTTTGTCTTCAGCTTTTGGATGGTAATCTAGTTCCTATGTGCCTTATTTAGAGCTGGATTTTACAAATAGAATTCTAATAAATTTCAATGAAACATGTTAATATCTGCCTGATGCAACTTTGTGGTATTGTATACTGCAAGTGTGATTTGTTATGCGTCTTTGTGCTACCAAGAGTCACAACTTTGTTTTTGGCTACAGGAGCCTAGTCTTAAACCTGTTTAGGGACTAAGAAATCCTTGTACGCTAATTGAAAGTATGATGCACAAATGCGAAAAGAGTTCTTCTATTTTGGAAACTAGGATACCTTTATTGTCTGCTAATGAGAACTGCTGCTGTTGCTTTTCTTCGTCCCATATTTTTCATGTCTTCTTCCAATTTATGGTCGACCAGACAAGCCTCGAATTTACAATCTAGTTACTAGAACTTAGAAGACTGACAATTGCTGGATCTGATTTCTCAAGGGTCTCCATTGACGTTGTTTCTTGTTTTTGCAGGCGCCGTTTTGCCAGCAACCTCTGAGTTTTGGCTACTCCCCGAGCCACTGAAACTTGGCAGGCGTTGATCGTGATCATCTCTGATGGCATTATATCATGTTAGTCTGTATTGCTCCCTTTTTTAGGTTATAAACCAGCACTTAGTTGTATGTCTATCTGTTATACCTACTTGCTAAGAAAATACTCGCAGAGTCTTCACTTTAATTCTAGTTTCGGATATTTGTTGTCCCTCCTCTACTTCTCTTTTGTACTGTAGTTCAATAAGTGGCATTCCGAATTCTGTTCCATTTTGTTATTTTTGCTGGAATTTCATGTCGCCCATTGTCCATGAAGTCTTGGCCTACCGTTGGTTCTGGAAGTGCCGGCATAAGTCATTAGACTAGGTCGGATCATTTAATTGCATAAGCCTGATTTTGGACAAGCTTAGTTGGAAGGGACTTGCTGTTGAAATTTGGAACTAAACTTGTGTGATTGTAAGAATATCAAATCAAATCAACCAATAATGCCACCATCTTGTGTCAACAGTAATTGAACGCTATAATGCCATCATCTTAGAGCTCCTATCAAAACAAATCACACAATAGCGTCAAGCCATTAAGCCGGGAACTGATGTGGAAAGATGCCAAGTGAACCATTAGCCGTCAAACAACACGATCGTGCTGGTGCTCGTTCAAGTTGAAAATACTATATTCATTTCCAACGAACACCACGATAACAGACATGAAACACAACGTTAATTGGAAGATGAATATTAATCATCCACATTTAAATTGGATCAACTTAAATTTACCTGCATCACATTTCTTCATAGAAATGGAAAAATCCAGTAAAGACCATCCGAGTTATGAATCAATCCTACTTTGCCAGGACATATACTACCATAATATCACAACCTCACAAGACTGCGACTACTAGCTAACACCACTGCGAGGAAGCAGCACCAGCAACAGCACCAGCACCAGTTGTCGGCGCCAACAGAGACTTGGCCGGCAAAATCTGAGCAACGGCTGCTCTCTCACTCTTACTGTACTCTTCCTACGAACCGCTTGAAGCTTATTTTCTGCTGCTGTTGAGTGAAAGGTGGCCAGCATCGTTGCGCATTCCCTGATTTTCATGTAAATTTAAAACAATAAGCGTGTTGAGCAAAAACATGAACATTAACAGAGTACTGTTTTCAGAAATAAGGCTCGAATGATTACATCAGTTGTGGCTCGGAATATCCTGTGTGAACCCTGAGGGTCTCAGACCAGACGGGGCGCTCCTACTCAAGGTGTGACACAAGCCACCAAGACAGCAATCATAGACGGGCTGTAAACTAAGGTGTCATACTGCATCAGCGCGATCTCTGCTAGGTAATAAACTAGATTCTCCAACTGCAACATATTTAACCATGAAAAACATTTTATCAGATTTATGATCATAACTGAATCGCATAATTGGAGCAACAGTCCATTTTGTTAACAGTATGCTCACCTCATCAGGAATCGACGCTTTAATATAACGAACCAGGAAGACATAGCATGTAGGAACAGTGAGTTCCCATTCCAAGTGACCCAAGATGGTCTTCTCCATTCTCAGAATCGGTTGGTTCGTGTAAACTCTGTCTGATATGCACACGAAGTCATTTACCTGTACAAACACACAGAGTTCAACTCTTCATCACCTCGGTCTTTACAGTCCGGTAAATGTTTACACTAAGTTAAGGCAACTAACCTTGGGAGCCCAAATCTCTTCATACTTGCAGGCGATGAGCATCGCACTGATACCGACAAGCTGGAGTTCTCTCCTAGGAACCACAGTCGCTGCGAGGAACCGATCCACCAAGGTCACGATAAGGTACAGGGATTCTGGCATGAGTTCTAACTTATTGTGAACTTCAATGAGCCAATCAACCAGGACTGCCCTCATCTTCTCATTGATGTCAGGCTATGATGCAATGTAGTCTCCAACCCGACTTTCCTTCTACAATCAGATTTCAAGAAATAACTGCCATCCGAACCATGTTTTTGTAAAGACTGTGTGAAAAATCCAGTCAATGGCTATGCATACCTCCATTATCGTTTAGAATTTGTAGATGTCCTCGACGTACTCAACGACAGCCATTATCCACGTCTCCAGCATCAATGTTGATAACTGGCTCCTTTCTCTTGGTTTTTTACCGCACCAGAAAATGCCTGTGAAGGAAGAGAGAACCGAAGGATGAGTACTAATACTAACCACAATGGAAGGAACTTTATGTGTACTTGAAGTTGTGATGCAGCATATTGCTAGAAAAAATCACCTTGCTTCGAGCAGCGAGGAACAGAGAACAGGGATTCTCTGACACAGATTTTGTAAGGATTGGGGGGATGTCGAAAAGGAGATTGTGGTGATGACAACGGTAATATTTTCAACTTTGAATTGTAGTCGTTGGACGGCTGTGGAAGGATGCCACGGTGTTGTTATTTACTCATATCAAGGGTTTGGGCATTACGGTATTACCATACACATTTATTAGTATGTCATCCAATATGGCATGTCATGAGAAAAGTATTGTGATTTGAATCATCTATAATGTTAATGAAAATATCTGGTTGATTTTAAATCAGCCCTGTTAGTTGTAGTATTATACTAATTCTTGAAGGATATGTAATTTGTTTTATAACAAATGACTTGTTTCATAATTTAAAATAAAAATATAAAACTAATCTTTATATTGACAAAACAAATCATATATATAATTCTGAAACTAATAAAATCAGCTATTAGGCTAAGCCCGACCGGACCATAATGTTCTGAAACTTATAATCACAAATGACATGTTTCATAATTTAAAATAAAAATATAAAACTAATCTTTATATTGACAAAACAAATCATATATATAATTCTGAAACTAATAAAATCAGCTATTAGGCTAAGCCCGACCGGACCATAATGTTCTGAAACTTATAATCACAAATGACATGTTTCATAATTTAAAATAAAAATATAAAACTAATCTTTATATTGACAAAACAAATCATATATATAATTCTGAAACTAATAAAATCAGCTATTAGGCTAAGCCCGACCGGACCATAATGTTCTGAAACTTATAATCACAAATGACATGTTTCATAATTTAAAATAAAAATATAAAACTAATCTTTATATTGACAAAACAAATCATATATATAATT
>LIEC01012452.1:0-31841 GCA_001925005.1 Drosera capensis
CTAGAAGCCGCAAAGGCTTTATCTTGGGTAGGTTGGTACCAAAAGTCTACATGTAAATATAGACCATTAGATCGTTTTGATCTCCACCGTTGGTTGTGGATGACAAGTTGTATATAAGGGGATGTTTGGCTCATTTGCCAAACCATCCATCTATCCTTGAGTTCAATCTCGTGTAAACCCAAAAAACCCCGAGAGTAATACATTGTGTTTTCCTCTCAAATCTTGTTTCGAGTTCCCATTTCTCTTACGAGTTCTTACTTAACTATTTGATGAGCGAATTAGGCTGAGCTCGAGTGAAGGTGTGAGTAGCTTGAGTGCCGCACGGGTTGTGAGAAATCTAACCCCGTGACAAGTGGTATCAGAGCAACGATCCTACTTCGTGGAAGTGGTATCAAGGCGCGGTTCGAGCAAGAAGAGAATGGCGGATCAAAGTAACATGACCGAGTTCGTTGAGGAGGTGAACACCGCGAATGTCACCATGCGCAAAGGGAAGGCAAAGTCGAAGGATATCCTAACATCCTTTGAGTCACGACTCGAAAGGGTGGAGGACATCATGGGAAAGATGGTGGTGAGATTGGAGGACGACGTGCCAAGCAATGAGACCATTGATGCTCGGGAGGACGCATTCAAAGGTGAGTTGCAAGGTGTTCTTAACTCTCTCACGGACCAACTTCGTAAAGAATTCCAAGCGCAGTTTGATGATGTTCGCACCGAGGTAACTTCTCTTCAAGAGGAATTGAAGGTCATGAAGGAAAACGTTTCGCTATGTCGGGCAGCCATAGCGAATGGGGGAGTTGGTAGCTTTGGGAAGGGATTTCGTGTTGACGTCCCCAAGCCAAAGGCCTTCTCGGGAAAGCGGGATGCGAAGTAGCTTGATGCTTTCCTCTTCAACATGGATCAATACTTTGATCACATGGACATAGAGAATGAAGAGGCAAGGGTCAAGACGGCGGCGCTCTATCTCTCCGATACGGCATCCATGTGGTGGCGTCGTCGGTATAACGACATCCAAACGGGTGTCTTCTCTATTGACACTTGGGAGGACTTCAAAAAAGATCTCAAGTATCACTTCTATCCGGAGAATGCCCAATATGAAGCGAAGTTACAACTTCGGAAGTTGAGGCAAGAGGGTACGATTCAGGACTATGTGAAGAGCTTCACGGAGTTGCTCTTCCAAATTCCGAACATGTCGGAGGAAGACAAGCTCATCTACTTCATGGATGGACTCCAACCATGGGCGCAACAAGAATTGCAAAGACGTGGAGTGCAATCTCTTGCGGCGGCCATAGCGGCGGCGGAATCATTCATCGAATTCAAGAAGGGCGAGCCTTCCAAACTCAAGGAGTCGCGGGGATTCCTTGAGAAAGACGATGGAGAACGGAGAGAAAGGAGCAAATCACCCACGAGCTCTCCACGCAAGGAGAATTCAAGCAAAGGTGATCGAAGAGGATGGAACGGGAGTGCCTCAAAGGACGCGGGGAAGTCCAAAGAGGTGAAATGCTTTTTGTGCGAGGGTCCTCATCGTGTTCGAGATTGTCCGATGAAGAAGAAGCTCTCGGCCATGATCACGAAGGAAGAAGAGGAACCCGTGCAGGAGGAATCTGCGCAGAGAATGGGTACCTTGAAGTTGCTCAACACAATGAAGGCGATCGAGGTAAAGTCTTCATCAAAGGGGTTGGTGTACGTCGATGTGTTGATCGGATCGTACACAACTCGTGCCTTGGTCGATACCGGGGCAACACATAACTTTGTCTCGTTGGAGGAGGCAAAGAGACTTGGTCTTCGGATCGTCAAAGAGGGAGGAATGCTCAAGGCGCTAAATTCGAAGGCCAAACCAATCCATGGAGTCGCGGAAGGTGTACGACTCTGCATTGGAGATTGGAAGGGAACGAGCGACCTTTTCGTTGTTTCAATGGATGATTACCCGCTTGTGCTTGGGGTAGACTTCCTTGATAAGACGAAAGCGTTCCCGATCCCCTTTGCTAGCACCTTGTGTATAGCAAAGGAGGATGGTGCGTGCATGGTCCCGATGGTCCGACGGGAAGCGAGGACACAAGGGAAGGTGCTCTCGACTATGCAACTTGTTGAAAAACTTGCAACCAAGGGTGGTGGGCAAGGCAAACGAGAGGGGAAACCCAAGAAGCCGAAATCGAGGCAACCTCCTAAACAAGAGAAGCCACGGGGAAAAACAAAGGAGTTGGATCCGAGTTTTATCCAACCCTTGAAGGCTCAAGACGATGCGCCGGTTGAACGCCAAGTGAAGCATGGAGGATTGCTTCAAACGTGCAAGGGTTGCCGGACGCCGAGAGAGGGGAGAACACATGCCAAAGCGAGTCCAAGTGCCCGTCATCATAAGCAATGGCGAAAGAAGTCCGAGACGAGACATACGGACAAGAGTTCGAGGCACGAGGGAAGCATGGCACGGAAGACACACTTGCCCGAGGCGAAGGCAAGTGCGGAACGAAGGTTGTCTTTGTACGGAGACAAAGGCAACGTTGGGGTTTACCGCAAGGGTCGCAACGAGGACGTTTGCGACTTTGGTGGGGGAGAATGTCACGGACCAACGAATTTGGAGTCTGGCCCAAATTAAAGCCCGTGACAAATTGATGCGGCCCAAGTACGCGGCCCATCAAAGAAGGCCCAAGTTTATCGAAGGGAGATACAAACCTAGGGAGGTGATGTTCTAGAAGCCGCAAAGGCTTTATCTTGGGTAGGTTGGTTCCAAAAGTCTACATGTAAATATAGACCATTAGATCGTTTTGATCTCCACCGTTGGTTGTGGAGAAGAAGTTGTATATAAGGGGATATTTGGCTCATTTGCCAAATCATTCATCCTTGAGTTCAATCTTGTGTAAACCCAAAAAACCCCGAGAGTAATACATTGTGATTTCCTCTCAAAGCTTGTTCCGAGTTCCCATTTCTCTTACGAGTTCTTACTTAGTTATTTGGTGAGCGAATTAGGCTGAGCTCGAGCGAAGATGTGAGTAGCTTGAGTGCCGCACGGGTTGTGAGAAAACTAACCCCGTGACAGTGTGCCCACTACCGCACAGATAGCCCACCTCAATGCATTCGGCCCCTACAACTCAACATCATCGTGGGACCCTTCTTGACCTTTTAAAAAAACGACAATTTTAAAAATTATTTTCCTTTTTTTCGAATTAAATATAATATTTTGATCATATTATAATTTACTTGCCCCCTCGCTACACCATATATATACACATATTTTATATTATTATATATATAAATTAGAATAAAATCACATCTAATCCTCTCATAACATATATTAAGATGAAATTAATAATTTACATAATCAATGATATCTTATAATAAATTTACAAAAAATAAGATTAATGGTCATTACATACATAATAAATTTTATAACAACATACGTGTCAAATCAAAATGTTACATCCTTCGTGAACGGATAGAGTATATGTTATATTTTTGTAGAAAAAATAAAAAATAATTTTTTTTAAGGGATAATGAAATTTAATACGTATAAATTCGTGAGAGAAGATAATAAAATATGCTATAACAGATTAAATAAATTTTGTAATTTTTTATGCGGAAAAGTTATTAAAAAAGAAAACATTATATTCTTAACCTTCCAAATAAATTGTACTGTGTTGATTTGATATAAATATTAATAAATGTATTGATTGAGGTATTTTAGTACTTTTTATACTTCAAAATAATTATAGACTTAATTGAGATATCTCATATAAATTATAATATTACACCATTTGAAAACTTTTTTTCTAAAAAATACTCATCCGTCCCAAAAGAATTAAACACTTGCTAAAATATTTAAAAAAAATCTTTAATTTATAACCACATAAATCTTTTCAAATATAAAAACATAATAGACAAATTAGGACGCACCAAATTGACAAAAATGTTACAAAAATAATGAGACGGAGGAAGTAATAAATTGATCGGCACAAGAATTATATGTGTTGAATTTTTTATAAATGACTTAGAAGTATTTCTCTTTTTGATTTTGTGAGAGAGAAGAGAAAAAGTAAAGATAGAGAAAAAATAGTGGGATGGATTAATGTGATATAAAATAAAAATTATGAGTGTTTTGATAATTTTGTATGAAATTTTTTCAGTTATAGAAATGTTTATATTCCCTCTATCCCATATTAATCAAAACAGTTTTTTTTCCCAAAATAAATAAAACTCTTATTTTGTTGGCAACATATTAATATTAAAAAAAATCATCAAATCAATCTCATCTATAATAGTATATCCACTAATTCCTGCATCAATTAATAAGTAAACTCCATTGTATATTGACACATCCAAGTTTTCATGAAGAGTCAAAATGTTTAATAACTATAAAATGGAGGGATATTTTTTATGGGACATTTAATTTAAGAAAATATTGCATGTTTTGTGAGACGGAGAGAGTAATTATTCCCTCCATCTCATAAGGAATGTAATCGTTTCATTGTGCGTAAATATCGAGGTGAACTTTGACTCATCATGGTGTACAATGAAATAACGTTTATGTAATCTTTTTAAATAGAAATCTACTGATATTTTATCTTGTGTATTTTATCATGAGTAAAAGAAATTCATATTTGTATCGTTTGATGATAAAACAAAGTGTCGTACAACGATGAATAATATCAAAAATCAAAATTTTGTATTTCCTATTCCCGTAAGACGTAATTTCAAATAAATTATTACGGAGATATAATTTTTTTGAGACGAAATGAGTATCAAATTTGTGGTTGGTTCTTTCGGCCCATAGAAATATTAACGCTTCATTTAAAGAATTCACAATAAATTTTTTGTGATAAATTTATCAAAAACTTTGTTTAACATGAGTGAGAAAACTATCAATTTTTTTTTTTTTTTGCAAAACTCTATCATAAAATATGAGTCATATATATACTTCCTCTGTCCTAATTTAATTGTAATACTTTTGTTTTGTTAATCTTAATATAAATTCAATATTTTTATTTTTTATTTGATAATAAATTTATATTAATATAATTAAATTATTTCACTAACTTCTTCTTCTTTCTCTCTCATTATTTTTTCATAAATCCCACTTGTATTTCATTACGTTTAAAAAAAATTATTTTCTTAATCAAATTTTATACAAATTCAACGCACATATAAATTTTCTGTCGAATCAAACCGTTATAATTCATTACGGCTTCTTTCGACGCACGTGACCGGACTATCGAACTTTATTTAACATAAGTACAAAGATTTTTAAAATATGTGTCGGAATATACTTTGTGACACAAATAGTATTTTTAAGGGAGGGAGGGAGTAATAGGAAGAGTTAGTAATTTTATGTCATTCAATTACGTATAAAACAAACATAAGAGTGCTTATTTCCTAATTGAAAAACATAAGAGTGCTCATTCCTAATAATAAAAACATAAGGGTGCTCAGTCATATCCATTTAATTGCTTTTTCATCTCAAATTATAAATAATATTTTATATATCACAAAGTTTGTCTCGAACACAAACAAACCTTCTCAAAAAAAAATATATCGAATAGGAGGAGTAGAATATTTTTTCTTTGTTACCACCTATGGACGGATGGACCTTTTGATTACATCAACCACAATGTTCTGGTAGATGTAAAGGATCTTTTACTTTTCTATTCTTTTGATTACCGTAATAAAATTTTAAAACGAATGTGTCGACATCAAATGTGGGATACACACAATTAACACAGGAGCATGGAGCATTATTAAATTACCGAAAGGACAGATATTTAGTTAAAAACAGAAAAGAACGAGGAGTGGTTACTGAATGGTGCGCACATATTACGAGGTTTTGATTTCCCGGCCCCACGCACACTTTGCCTTTACCGTGGCTGGCAGATTTTCCCGTCCCTGTTTTGAATGTGTACACGTGTGACGTGGGACACTTTACCACGGCATCACCACTTCTCCTTTCTTCCGCCACGTAACCGCCCCCATCACCGTTCAGCTAATTTTTTCTTTCTTTTTCATTTAAAAGATTAATTGAAAAAAAGGGGAAAGATGAAGAGTAAAAAGTAAAAAGTGGAAAGTGGAAAAAATAAAAATAAAAATGGTTTGTTTTGTTAGACATGATGTACCCACATACTTCCGCCTGGTGTGTGATAGGAGGAGGATATCTTGATAAAATTTGCGCAGACATACATAGTTATATTTTTTTTTTCAAATCGATAGATTAATTTTTAATTTCAAATTTTGAAATTTTAATCTCAGGATAAAAAAACCATTTATCATTAAATTAATTTTTCCTGACGTATATAAGAGCATGTATAATATCATCAAAATGGAGTATTCTTTTTCTCCTATATTAATTGTAATGTTTTTTTATTTGATTAATCTCAAAAAAATTATAATTTTTTTTGATAATATTTTTATATAAAAAAATATCAAATCAGTCTGATCTATTATAATACATTCATTATTTTCTCTTATAAGAGTTACAATAAACCACGCTATCACAAAAAAAAAATATTTTTTTTATCAAAATCCACATAAATTTAATATTGATATAAATTTTCATAGATCAAAACGTTTCAAATATGAAAAGGAGGGAGTATATTACTACATTGATAATATATTCTTAAGACATTTTTTACATTCAAGATGTAACATCTTATAATATGAGTCAACTTCTTTAACTAATTAATCAAAGGTCTCTTTTTTCTTTAACATTTTTTCTTCAAGATCCCCTATTCTAGCCCTATTCTAGCGTTCTACACTATATATTCGTTCAAAGTTCCTCTTTGTTAGTTTGAACAGTTGAACATATAACAGATGTGTCAGTATCAATTACTATAACACGAAAGTCCTTAGGATATATCTTCACTAAAAAATATTCCATACGGCTTTAAAGAGTTAATCTTGTTATTTTATATTTGATCAAAGATGTTGATGATAAAGATATTTGATCAAAGATTAATGATAAGTGTGCATCAAGAACGAAATTTGAGTGTTCTATGATAGCGAAAAGATTCCTCCAGTCGACATAGGAGCCCCTCTTTCTAATGTTACGATTGATAACAACAGTGATGCGATTTAAGCACAAATCACGATCAATTCTCATCAATAAGAATTTCCTTTTCAGCTTATTAGCTAGATTTCTAAATGATACTTATTGGTGATATTTATTCCAACACAAAGTTATATTATTCCCATGCTCAGAAGAGGTACATATATATATATATAGCCTATATATATTACAGGAATTTAGTTTAGAACAAACAAAGGCTGCCTTAATTTATTAGCCAAAGTACAGCATCTACCCACACTTAATTTAATCTCACTTATAATATGTTTCCATCCACCAGGCACGGCCTGCTGCATCTTAATTTAAAAATCAATACCAGTAATATATTAGTGCTGAACAGTAATCACAAAATAATTATTTCATCCGTCTCAAATTAATTGAAATATATTTTTATCATTTCCAAAATAAATAAAATATTTTTATTTTTGATAATCTTTTACTATAAAAAATATCAAATCATTTTCATCTGCTAGTACCCATTAATTCCTCTCACAATTGAAACAGTAAAACCCCACTATCATTAAAAAAATATTCTTTCGTCCCATTTAAATTACGATGTTATATCATTAATATATTGTTTAACATATATTTTGAGAAGGTTCATTATTTATTTTAACGACGTAAGAAAATTACATCATTTTATCAAGGATTATAATATATAATTTAAATTATCATTAGTTATAATTTGACCATAATGTTTCAAGGATAAACATGTTATATTTTGATAATGTTACTTGAACAATGACTACAAACAAACCAAATGTCATTTTTTTTTTCGTTTGTTATATTTTTTCCGTCCCATTCATTGTGCTATTCAAACATGATACAAACATGTATCATCATTGTACTATTCAACTCGTATTTTGAGGAGTTTCGTTATTTATCTTAACGACATAAGAAAATTATATTATTTACCAAGGATTGTAATACATAACATAAATTATTATTAGTGTTTCACCATAATTTTGTGTAAAACAATAATTGATTGTCCCGCGAACGATTCGTAATATAAATAACTTTATATTACGAATAACTTAATATATGATAACGTTGAGATTTGAATGGGACGAAAGGAGTATTTTAAATATATTTGTATTCAAGGTCTAGACTTGTTAAAATTTGTCATTGTCATATTTATTGCTAAACATGATAATCAATTTGACAAAAGTCATAATATAACATGGAAAAATAAAACCATTGATAATTTTGAGAACATTGTTATATATTTAGTGGGCTTAGGCCTCGTTTTCGACCCGGAAAAAAATAAAAAAAATAAAAATAAAGTATAGCAAACCATATAGCATCCTCTTGACCTAATAATGTATTTTGACACCAAATTTTTGTTTTAGCCTACTGCAATTTGCTGTATAAAATTTTCTGCTAATGAATGACAGGACAATCTGATCAGCGTTTGTCTACCCTTGACGAAAGTTTAAGCATTTATCAGTCCGAAAGATTCCCGAATGAAATTCTGTCAACTACACGCATGCATGTGTGCCATGGAAAGAAAAAGGCAAAAATGACAACACATAGTTAAGTGTGAGTTGGTTAATTTTTAATTGACGTTCAAAGCTACTGCATGTGCTCTTTACGAACATTGCAAGTTAAAACGATCGAACACAAATTCATATGGATGTGTATTAGCTTTAATGCTTCCTTTTTCATTAGTGTGCGTTTAGTTTTTTCAAACTTGTTTCTAATTTGCCTCATCGAACTTTAGGTTAAAAGGCACGATTATAATCGTCAATCGCCATAATTCATTCAACATGTGAAATGCTATATGTTTGTATAGAAAACACTTGACAGATCGAAAGGCTGAGCATCATCGATCTTGATGATTATGATTATGTGTCGGTGATAATGATGAGACGTCTGTCGACGTCCAAGACCGAGAGAACTAACGTCTTGATGTGGAGAATCTTATACGAACCTTCTATATTCTTAAAATTTATTTACTTAGCCGTTAAGCAACATGTATTAGCTTCAACAACATAACTTATATAATTATTGATATTTCACGATAAATTTATAAAAAATTATATTTGATCGTCGTTATATACGTGTCAAATTTTACATTGATACACATAACAAGTCAATGCATTATATCTTTTATGAGACGAAGATAATAATAATTATGATCATTACTTTTATGATTATATATTCATAAAGGACAGTGATCCTTTCGACCCTTACCAAAAGCATCATCTAGTGATAAATTTGAAACAGGTATGAATAATCTCACACGTGACCCAAAACAGGTTTCATACAGTTCGCGGAGGCCCATTTTTATCATGCAAAAGGGCTCATGTTGAGGCCCATTGGGCTTACTCATGAAACTAAAACCAGGGCGCCCAACTAATTCCCACTCCATTTAAAAACAAAAAGAAGAATTACTCCGAAAAAATAAAAAAAATCTCACTTCATTAAAAAAACGTTTTTTAAATGGAAAAATGATTTGTGTCTGGCCGGCTTCTTCATGCCTAAAACATTGATTTTGGAGATAAAAGATGAGATTAAAGTAGATTTCCTTTTTATCAATGCAAATCGTTTATATATTTGATTTTCATCATTTTTTTCTCTTATTGATTTGTTATAATTATCAAATCAAGTATGATTGATATTCATATTGAGTCTTTTATGGTAAGTTTGAAACTTTTGTATAATCCCGATGTCAAGAAAAGGTGGGAGGTGGACAGCAAAATTTGCTGTCCCTGAATCCAACTATTCAATTCCCTCCATTATTATTTTTTTTCAAAATTTTATACTCTTTGTATTGTTTATAACCCTTGGATTTCCCATGCTATCCACGGCTAAGGATTTATTGATCCATGATCAAAGATTGAAAAATTCTAGAATAGAACGAGGAGAAGAAGAGGTCGTTGAAATTGGCCATGGCGAAATGGTCAAAACTCAAACATGATGATCGGCTCCCTCCCCTGCCCTGCCCCAAGAATCCCACATCAACCAAACCCAAATCGATCGATACATCAATTACTCATCAGCCTCATTGCCCTTTTGATTTCTTCGCTACACGTCGTGTCCTTTTCTTGAAAAAGGTAATTGCCTTTCTGAATCAAAACCCTTGGCTGCTCTTTGTTCGTTTATTTTTTTAGCGTGATTTGTGTAGTTTTATGTGATTTTAGATCTTTGTTGCTGAATGCGAGATGGGTTTCATGCAAAACTCGATTTTGATCTGTTTAGTGGCTGCACTCTTACTGGTTCATCCATGTATTTATCGATTGAGTTGAATCCGATTGGTTTGAATGGAATTGAGTGATTGTAGGAATTGGCTAATGAAATTCTGAAGATGGCGGTCCCTTTTTTAAGGGTATGATTATAAGTTAATCAGGACATTCTAACTTGTCAAACAATATTGAATGAATGAATGAGATAGAATTAGAACATGTGGTTGTGATATAGTTTCGATGCATTCACTTGTCGTTCAACGTTGTGATCATTCGGCAAATGATTTGTCTTTTCAAGTGAAGGCGGTACATTAGAACTTGGAATTTTATTGGTGATGGGATTGATACGGCTGTGAATTGGAGTTCGCCTGGAGGTGTTGTTTGTTTCATGTAATTTAGTGATTGTTTTGTATGATGAAGATACCAGGTTGCGTTTTTTCGTCACCTTTGCACTGTAAATACTTGCTTAAGAAACTGGCGATGGCATGATTCCGCTTACCTGACTGTTATAAAGTGCATCATATGTCAACCTTCAAAATTTATTCCCCTTTTCTTCAAAATACTTCAAAGTTCTCCCTGAAGTCTTTTGCTGAATGCATAGTTAGCATCATTCGAAAATGGGATTGTGATTTGTTTATTTGCTGCATTTTATTGGTTCATCCATGTATATATTGATTGAGTTGAATTCGATTGAGGGATTGTAGTGTAGATGGCTTTTGGGATTTGGATCCCTTTTTTTGCCCTCTCTAGAGTATGTTTAGTTGTTCAGGACATTCTAACCTGTGAAACAGTATTGAATTAATTATTGAATAAGAATTAGATCATGTATTGCGAACTACTAGTTTGGATGCATTAACCTGTAATTCGTTACGATTAGCTTCAAAATGATTTGTCTTTCTATGTAAAGGGGTGAATCAGAATTTCGAATAGCATTGGCGATGTGATGGTTCAGGCAATGAATCGGAGTCAGTTTTCATCAAGGTATAATTTGACTCATGTCATGTGGTGTTACTTTTCTTCGGAGTCAGTTCTCTTGAAATGATCATGTTTTGTTTATGCTCTACCATGATTATGCCATGTATATGCAACTTTGCCAATCATACATCTAAATCTATTCCCTTTCAGCTTATTTTTCATTGCCTAATTAGATATAGGCACTGATGATCTCTTCACATCACTATCAGGCTTCATTCTTCGGTGCAGATGTTGAGATAGTCAAAAGCTGGTGAAGGAAGAATGATCAGTAAGAGGGGTACTGCTCATGCGTCCCTGAATGGGGCTCCGAGTAGGATACTGAAGACGATATCTTTTAAAGGATGTCTCAGGTTCATACACAGCCATCTACTCCTTATCATGATGATGCTTTTCCTAGCACATATGTACAGATCATACCCGTTGGTACTTTCCGTCGTTATTTCTGCTTCTCCTGTCGTTATTTGCGCTGCTATTCTACTTGGGGTGTTACTGACTTTCGGGCAAAATAATGGCCAAGCTACTGAAAATGATCGGAAATTGAGCAATGATTTTCCCTCGTTGAAGACCCGTGTGTTTGATCAGACATGTATTTCTCAAAAAGATTGGAATCAAAGTAAAGCTAGATTTTCCGAGGTCAGAAAGGAGATAATAGAGAAGGAGATCAAAGGATTCCAACCGGGATTGACCGGTTATGGTGTTGGCAAAGGAAGAGAACATGATCGCCGGCCTAATATTTCTGTTCCTGTGAATGTCGGGAACTCACGTGAGGCTCATTTTGAGAAGCAACCATCGGAGAGAGCAAACGGAGGAAAAGTTGAAGAAGTGAAAGGATCAGTTGTTGAAAAGGCAGATTCTGTGTACTCATCGTCATCAGAGCATGAGAAGTTGGTTGATGATGATGACCATAAGTCTACTGATTCCGAGCCTAATGTGGCATACAAGTCTCCTATTGACGTTTCTGTTGTCGCTGATATGACCCCTATTCTTGATGAGGTCGATCCTCTGTTAGCTTCGGAATACCCACATTATGCTGATCTGAAAGGGCAAGCTGATGGTGGAGATGGCTCGGGAGGAGAGGATGACAACGAGGAAATGATGGATGCAAACGATGACGAGGATGAAGAAGAAGAGGAGGAGGTTTGCAAAAAGAGCACTGGGAGTAAACCTGTGTTAGCATGGACTGAAGATGATCAGAAGAATCTGATAGGCCTAAACAGCCCGGAGCTTGAAATGGATGAATGCCTCGAAAATCTCCTTGCTAGAAGAACTCATGGGAATGACCATGAGAACAGCGCAGAGAGTGATGATGATGACGACAACGATGACGATGAGGAGGAGGAAGAACAAACCCCGAGAGTCGAGGAACAAGATGTAGCACGACATGTTGTGACATGGACAGAGGACGATGAGAAAAATCTCAACGACGTAGGCAGTTCAGACTTAGAAAGGGATCAGCGTTTGGAGAACCTCATTGCCAGAAGAAGAGCGTGGAGAAATTTCTCCGTTATCCCAGACATAAATCTGATAGACTTAGACAGCGCTGATCGCCCATTCCAGGTTCCTCCCGTTTCAACCAGTCGGCTCAATCCCTTTGATATACCGGAACAATCAAATAACCAATCTGGTATGCCTGCCATCCCTGGCTCCGCTCCCTCGGTCTGGTTACTGAGGCAGAATCCGTTTGATTATCCTGATGAATTTTCCCAAGTCAACCCTGAAGTTGTACCGACTGTGGTTCAAGAACCTTTGGAAGTTTTTGGAAAGGAAAATTTTGACTTCGTCAGGGATGGGTTAATAATGAATCAAAATGATGCCTTTTTCCTTAGACATCAGAGATTTAGCCGGGGGCGGAACTTTATGGTCGAAAACTTAAATGATGTGCCCTTCGAAAAGAACGCGAAGGATGCTTCTTTTCGTAGGTATCAGAGTTTTGGTGTGGGATCATCTAGGCATGAAAATCAGGATTTTCCTCCATTAAGACCATATTTTATGCCAGAACACTTGGCTGTAGCTGATGATATCGGCCACCAGGATTTCCATAAAGAGTCGAGTGAAGCAAGCGATGATAGCGCATCCAGTTCTGCTTCTGAAATGGAATCAACCCCGCCGAGTCACGAAGATATAGAGCTCGTAAACCAAGAAACGGAAGCACTGCCAGAGATAAATGCTGATCATCATATAGAGTTGGGAGGCCAATCCTCTTACGTCGATGAAGGACGAGATTTGGACCATGCTGAGAGCAGGGATACCGAAGGCTCCCATGAAGCTGGTTCTCACTCCTCAGAAGGAGAGAACATACTGAGAATTCACTCCTCTGAAGGAGAGAACTTGGTGAGCGTCGCAGATGAGATGAATACCAAGATGGAAGGAAATGAAGCGAAGGGTAGTGGTGAATCCAGCTCGGTGTACTTGTCTGATTCAAGCGAAGCGTCGGAATCTGTGAAAGAAGGCGATGGCTTTCAGGATATGGAGCAAGAAAGAGACGCCGTTGTCGAGGATCCAAATAAGTCATTTACGGAGGGTGCCGAGCATAGCACAGAGTCAGGTCATGTGAGTCAAGACGACGAGCATCGCCATAAGGAGCCGGTTTATGATACTAGCCCTTCAGGTGCTGATAATAAAAACTCCTTTCCGACCATTCCAGTTCAGCTTTAGTGAATCATACAGATTGAGTTTACTTAGTTACAACCTTTTCAAAGATATCATTGGAACGACACAGAGATTTTTCTTAGTTACGGTTCTCCTTTTAGTTTCGGCGAATCTGCCATTCGCGCTTGAGGTTGTATTTGTCAGTCTTCTTACTCATGTTTGTGGTGGAGTGGTTTTGATCAGATATAATCATATAAAAGTGTTGCGGCTTCTCTCTGCAGCTGAAATATGAGATCATCTGGTTTGATGAACTTTTATTCATGTTATATGGGCTGATAGTGTCATGATTTATGCATTAGTTAGTTTTTCTTTGAGTAATGCATTGGTTAGTGTCTTACATTTTCCTGGACATAGGGCGACCTATGATTGAAACTTGGTCTTTAGGCCTTGAATAATTGGGTTTTCATCCTATAGATGTATAGTTTAAACATCATTTACGTGTTCCCATCCTGGATAGAGTTCGAAAAACACGAGATGTATATAATCTTTTCAATATTGCGAAGAGAGTGACTTGTTTATCGATGTTTCGATTAACAAAAGAACCAAAACAGATTAGAGGTTGAAATATCCACCGTAAACCGTAAGCCTTTCGTGGTTATAGCTCTTTCCATTACCTTCTTACCAAGTCTTAGCCTGTTCAAGCCAGTCCTCTTCGAAACCCGCCATGCTTTCACGTCTTCAATGCCTTCTCCCGGCTAGAGGCCACCACCAGAGGTGACCAAGGAACTAGGCTTCGTTAGCCAGTTACACACTCGAGGCTTTCCGACTGATAGGACCAACATCGCGCCTCATTGGAAGAGAAGTCTCTCCTAATGCCAACCTTCCTTTCTTTTAACGCAAGGAAATCTACACAAAAAGTATACTCAAGTCTACCAAGACTCATTATATGTTGAGCACACATGGTTCAAACCTTAATAAAAATTTATATCAAGTGGACCTTATACAGAAGGGCCCGCTCTTTGTACTAATAGTGCTGTTATTGGGCTTGGATATCAGGCCCACATTTTTTGGTTTGGCCCTTGTGGTCCTGTCCTTCACCGTGCAATGCAAGTTACCTTGAAAAACATGTTCTTTGGATTGGGCCCAAAACCCAAAGCCTTTTATCCAAATGGGTCCATTCACATCGGTCATTTTCTCCAACCAAAAATGCCTTTAATCTTTGACCCTTCGATATACATTGTTGGGTCATGACTATGAGTTATGATATCTCAAACTACACTCTAGCCAATTTGAGAAACTTATTGAAGTTTTCATCTTTGAGAGATTTTGGGATTCTTTCGGAAGATTGATCCTTATTATCACGTGCAGGACGATATGGCGATGGGTAATATATATATGTTGGTGATTTCTTACACCAATCGTGGAGAAAAGAAAGAGTCACGTACAAGTGTGAACCATTTTTATATCCTGAGCTAATTAAGATGATATGTAATTTACAAACATCTTCTTATATGGTTAAGAACGTTCAATACACATACAACAAGAGTTTCATACTTGGATCTTTACCCTATGACATATGATGATTGTCCTTTTGCTCAATAATATCACCCGTTGGCCACTATCTATATAGCATGATGCATGTGTATATTTATTGAGAAAAAAGAGGTTGTGGCATGTTACCTAACAGAGAATATGGGAATAACAAGGAAAGGGAGATCTTGGAGTAAAAAAAAAGCCTGGAAAGAGAAGTGTACGAATCGAATTGGTTTGAGGCAATTGCATATGGAAATGGAATGATAAATTTATATATTTTGGTGAGAGGAAAGTAGTCTCGGTATAAAAGAGAGCGTAATGATTGTTATAATTATTAATTGAGAAATTAATATTATAAGTTGAAAAATTTATATTATAACATGTTGAATGTATATCAATCAGATTTTAGTTATAATATACATTAAAAACTTGATTGTATATATTTATTAATTTATAATATAGATTTTTCAGTTTAAATATAAAATCGTCAATCTATAATATTTATAATAATCAATACACTGTTTTTGTAGCATGGATGATTTTCCCCAATGTATATGCATTTATATCTACATAATATGATTTTCCATGTCACTTGTTTAGCTTTGTCAAAGCTGCCTAGCTATCAGGGTGGCCAATTATGTCTCAAATATCCCATATCGCATCCCGTATCCATCTCACATCATGATATGTCAAGCACATTGCATGTCAAGCACATTGCACATATGTATTATCGGATCAAATTAATCCTTCGCATATATAAATGTTTCATATCCTTGACGTATCTCAATCATTGATCACTTTCACTATAATATTCATATATACAAGGATAAGACTACGACGACATCATGTTTTCACTAAACGTGGTCTATAACTGGATTACATTCAAGGATAGTTTTATAAATTTACAGCCCACGTGGACATATCACTCATATGTATACTGAAGATCAGCGAAACCGGCCAAAATGGTGTTCATTTTGTACATCTCAAGGTAGATGCATGCATGCACAAGAAGGAAGTGAATTAGTTGAAATCAGTGAAAGAATCTGTCCAAGAAATCCGACAAAAAATGACATGCACAATTACTCGATCAGATTTCATATAAAAAATGGTGTTCATTTCTCAGCACATATAAAAATTAAAAATTGCTCTATATATCACAAGCATCATACAGTAATTAATTGGGAGCCATGCAAGTACACAGAGAGTCGATCATGGATTTTTATTTTTTCAAAACACACAAGTTCAGAAATTCACGTTATACTAAGGGACATGACATGCATCATGCATTAGATTGTGGATCTTGGAAAGTGCTTGTTTCACTTTCCCTTTAAATTTCATTGAATTGAATATGTATGTGTCCTATTTTCCTTGACAGTTCACCAAAGCTCTATGAATGAAAGCTGGGTTGAATCATGAATGGGGCTAGCTATATATATGATATATTGAGAAAGGGATTGTACTGGTTTTATTGAATACATGACCTATTGAGTTATTGTGTTTTGTGAGTTGCTGGAAAATTAATCTGATAGTACATGTATGCATAGGCTATATGTAAGGCATGTGGGATACCAACATTTAATATTTTTGGAGCATGGACTATCTTGATGTTTAAATCAGCGTTATAATGATCAAACTACGTACTTGAAATCTTCTCGAAATAAAAATGATTTCGACAAATCTAATTATCCAGATAATCACTACTGTATATATGTATTTGTATCTAAGGAAATTAATCGGTTTGGTTTTTAATCGGTTTGATATCAAAAACCGAAATAGTTCATTAATCGGTTTCGATTAATCGATTTCGGTTAAATGGTTTTAATTGGTTTTGATTCACGATTTGTTCATATTTGATTAAACGGTTTGTTATCGATTCACAGTTAGTTCATAATCGGTTCCTGATGATATATAAAATACAATACGATACAGTGGCAATCTCCTAATTTTCATCAAATTCAAGCAAAATGCTACTATCAGATGATGCGCTGCTACTGCTACACACGAAAAACTGACCCTTTGCGCAATTAAGCAACATTAAAATCACGGATATGACAAAACATCATGCTGCTGCAGACTGCGGACCTACGGTTGCTACAAACCAAAATCAACCGGATCCAGTTTTCAAGATTCTGTGGAAAGCTTCAAATTTGGGACTTTATGTGAGAGTAACATCAAGATTCCTTACTAGACATCCGACTCAAGCTTTCCAGCAGTAAAACAATAGTACTTGTTATTGAAAAACAGGAGGGCTGCATGAGAACTTGTTATTGAAAACCCATGAGAACTTAATGAGATGACTATACAATTACACGAGCTATCATTTTATCAGTCTAAAATCATTTTAGAATACGATACAACAAAACTACTGTTGGAACAGATGCCTTATAAATTAATGGCAAGCAAAACAGTTCTAAGATAGCAAAGATTCAGACCCACAAGAGAGAAGGACCAAGATCAATAAATCAGTAGAATGCAAATCAATGGATTAATAGAGTGCAAATTGAGTGAACTAGGTCTTCAGGTAAAAAAAACAGAACAAGATAGCAGAGTGGATTTCACAAAATGGGCTCAGTTATGCGATCAGAAAGGAAGATTCCTTGCGGGAGGTTAAGTGTTCTATTGTCAGCAGATTAGCATAGGAGAACAACAAAGCTCAACACAGGACAAAATATTCTGTGTCACAGGGCAGAGATTACATGCTGGATTATCTTAGGTCGTTTTCAAGAGCATTGAGAGTTGATTTTTGAATAGTTCTTAATCGAAATGGAAGGTTGAGATTATTTTCAAGTATAAATAAGATAATGAATAATGAATAAGTCTTGTCTATAAATATGGAATGAAGGTAGAGCTTCCGTAATTGATCTGAACGAGAACACACAAGTCTTTACCTTGCTGTGAAACAAAGAGATGTTTGATACAGCACTTGTTCACAAATATTTGAACGAAATTAGCCTTTAAAAAGACACCTCCTTCAAATATTGTGCTCGGACGCCGCAATGCATCGCGCTTCGAGCTCTATCTTCACGCTCTGGACTCCGTTTTCCTCTATTCTTGTTATGTTACGACCGTGTTTTTTTTCTTTATGCTTTACTAACATAAACAAACATCAAAATATATCAAGAAACTCAAGAATAAGCATTTAATCCAATATATATAAAATATACAATAAACAACGTCGAAAAAGAAGACAAACACAAGTACGAATCATATATATTTCATCATAAACAATTGGCACACATCAACTTTGAAACTATGAATGATTTATTCTCTAGAAAGTTGATCAAAGGCTTGCCTGTGATTAAGTTTTCCAAGAATAGGTTATATGGATCATGTCAGCAAATTAAGGGAAGTCTCAAAACTGTAGGTGCAACATAACTAGAAGGCCATTAGAACTTTTACATTTGGATTTGTTGGGGCCTATGGCGACTGAGAGTATTGGAAAGGAAAAGTATACACTTGTTATCATTGATGATTTCACACGGTATACTTGGATATTTTTTTACGTAATAAAAAGGATACTTATGGGATTCTTACAAGTATCTCACACAAATATAAATTGAAAAGGGATCGGCTCCTTTCTGACTCACAGCACAAGTACGTAATTCGGGATGATGAATCGATTGACAAGTACAAACCCAATATCTTCATTTCGAGTGGCAATGCACCATTGACCTATGAGTTGTTGTCATTAGGAGTGACTATGGAATAGAATTTGATCAATATTGTGATGATCATGGCAGAGTAGCACATAACAAAATGGAATATTAAAGAGAAAGAACGGAATCCTAATTGAGGCTGTAAGAACTATATTGTCAGATGCAAATTTGGTCTTGTAATACTAGATTGAGGTTGTAAATACTGCATGCTATGTGCAAGATAGATGTCTCATACATATGCCCAAAAAATCTCCCTATGAATTATGAAGGCAGAGTGTGCAATATAGGATACTTTCATATTTGGGTATAAGTGCTTTATTCACAGTACTAACAAAAGGCATTTAGTTAAGAAATCAAAAGCTGGATGCCAACCTATTATAGAGACTAGTGAGGGATTCATCATGGAATCCTTACTGGATTCCAGATTATAGCAATATGAGAGTACAATGTTATAGGTGTAGAAACGTTGGTCATATGTCTTATGATTGTAGGATTAAACCCAAGTAAACAAATTAGATTTGAGTTCCAAAAAAAAAAAAAAAAACCTGACCATAGGATCCATAAAAGGGACCAATACGAAAAATTATATCTCTTGTAGGAGTAGCAAGAATAAATATGATACTTGGAGAGTGGATGCTTAAGTCATATGGTTGGAAATAAAACTCTGCTGACAAAATACACAAGGATGGAATGTCCCCCTATCATCTTTGGAGAAAGCATAATAGAAAAGATCAAACGTTACGAAACTTAAGGTACCAATTTCCTAATCTTTAGGCAAGTAGCCATATTAAAGGGCTTAAACAAAATCTTTTGTCCATAAGTCAATTTGAATGAGGATTCTGTGTATCCTTCACCTAGGACACTTGTGAGGTGAAGGACAGAGACAATGATGAAATCAAACTAGTTGGGAAAAGGAAAGGAGATGTGCATATAGTTGACTTTACGAGTTTAGTGTCGCAGCAAAAAACTTGGTTTGGTTTCGGAAGAAAATTTGACCAAAAGATCCATAAAGGGGATCAATTTGTAGAATGATCTATCTTGCAGGAGCATTAGGAAAAAATTTGATACTTGGCAGTGGATGCTCAATGCAAATGATTAAAAATAAAGCTCTGTTGACAGAATACAAAATGATGGATGGTCCTTCTATCAACTTTGGAGACAACAATATGAAAGACCAATGGTTATGGAACTTTAGGTATCAGTTCTCTAATCTTTAGACATGCAGCCATGTTAAAGGGCTTAAACACATTCTTTTTTCCATAAGTCAATTATGTGACCAAAGATTTTGTATATCCTTCACCAAGGAACGAATGAGGTGAAGGATAGAGACAACGATGAAATCAAACTGGTTGACAAAAGGAAAGGAGGTGTGTATATAGTTGACTTTCCCAGTTCGATGTCACAGGATATAACTTGTTGTTTTTATACAATTGATCGGAATGATGTAAACTGGTTGTGCCATAGAAGAATTACACACCTCAACTTTGAGGCAATATATGATTGGTGCTCTAGAAAATTGGTCAAATTTTTGTATAAGATCAAGTTTTTTAAGGATAGGCTATGCAAACCATGTCACCATGGCAAACAAATTAAGACAAGTCTCAAAGTTGTGGGTGCAACTAAACCCATAACGCCATTAGAACTTATCTTTATGGATCTTTTGGGTCTATGTCAAGTGAGAGTATTGATAAGAAAAGGTATACACTTGTTATCATTGATGATTTCACAAGGCATACTTGGGAGTTCGTTTTGCACAATACAAAAGGATTAGCATGGATTTCTTACCGAGTATCTTAGACAAGTGCAATATGAAAAAGGAATGGAAATTATGGCTATTAACAATGATCATGGAACAGAATTTGATCACTATTATATAGATCAATACTGAGATGATCATGGTATAGCTCATAGCTTTTCAGCTTCTAGAAACTATAACAGAATGAAGTAGCAGAGAGAAAGAATACAATCCTAATTAAGGTTGCAAGAACTATACTTTCGGATGCAAATCTGGCCTTGCAATACAGGAGTATGATGCTATAAATACTACATGCTATGTGCAAAATAGATGTCTCATACATAAAGTGTGCAAAAAGACTCCCTATGAACTATGAAAAGGTGGCATACCTTACATTGGACACTTTCATGTGTTTGGAGACAAGTGTGTTATTCATAACAATGACAGAAGATATCGAGCCAAGTTTGGATCAAAGGCTAATAAAGGAATATTCTTGGTATACTCTACCAAAAGTAAAGCCTGCAGGGTCTTAAACAAATGATTTGATGTTTTAGAGGAAATTGTACACGTGACCTTTGATGAGAAATATTCAATACTGAGGGACACTAATAATTTTGATGAGGAACTCGTGTATTGTCCGTGATGATGACAACAAAAAATCTCTTGCGGAGAATGATCATAAACCACAGGAAGAAAAGAATAGGAAAGTCTGTATCAGCAAAAGAACAAGCAGAAGAAAATCTTGAGGACATTAGGATTGATTTACAAGATATAAATCTTGTCGATGTTGCCAAAAGGAAACATCACTAGGCTGATGATCATTCCACATAAAATATTATTGGAAATATGGATGAATCAATGAAGGCAAGAAGAAAAACAGCTCTAGAATGCATTTCCATCAGCTTTCTCTTTGAGATGGAGCCAAAGAAACTTGAAGAGGCACTAAGATGCCCTTAGTGGGTTCAAACTTTTGATCCCAAATCAGATTATCTATCATCATACATGACAATTAATAAAAACCTAAGGTTGGAGTGGATTTTTTAGATGGAGGAGACGACAATTCATTGAAAAAATAAAGCTACATCAAGTGACTTTATCGAAGCGAACCGGATTCTATCTCGATATCGGTTTGGCGTTCTTGACCCGTTATAATTTTCACTTGTACAATGATGATTTTCATGCACATTAGGTGTTTGTTCTATTGTCTTAATACTTGAATGATAAGCTAAACCTTTTGTTAGCGTTGTGACGTAGTCTAATGTTTGTATTGATGTTATGCTTATGTTGTTGATTTAGTTTTGATTGTTTTGTGGTTATGATATGTGGTTGTGCTCAATGCTTCAACAAATGGATCACTTGTTGTATGATCTATGTTATCATATGAATCCGAGAGGATAGTTTCATATCAAGGATTTGACTACATGTCCACAAGTTGAACGCAAGATCAAGAGATCGCTTGTGTAATGTGTGAGATACGCTAAGAACCCCCAGAATCTAATGCTTAACGTAATATGGTAGCCTCTCATCGATAGATGTTAAAGGAGACATTTGGTTTGATGTAGTCTAGAACTTGAGAGAGAATAGACTACACCTTTGGGATTCGTCTATAATCACGAATCATGATTAACTATTAAAATGATAGAGTAACTAGATACAATCGAAAGACGAAGTCATGACTCTACTCCCTTTCACATCTAGTACCCGCTCTTCCATCGTTGTGTTTTTTGATTTTGATTATCTTAGTTTAGTTAGTAGAGTCCTTAGTGTTTCATAACAACTCATTATGTTTAAATTATTTAATCCAAGAAATACTATTCAAACTATTTCAGGAATAGCGACAACAAACCATTTCGTCGTTATTCCTGATTTGCGATGGTTTTTTTCTTTTCAGGAGCTAATTAACGACTAGGTTTTTTTTTCCTGTCGCTAATAACTCTTTTTTTTAGTGTAAAAGGCAACCTTAGAACTTTTTTCCCAAATATTCTAGTTCCATGCTAGAATAGGATATTGTGGTCAATCAAAACAACTCATATATTTTGCTATCAAATGTTGGTTTGTTAGTAAGTCTTGATGAAAATTTTGTGTTTTATGGATGTTAATAAATCATAGATCGAATCTCGACAACGCCAACCTTTAACCAGTCGATAATTGATTTTCCGACCCAAAAATTAAGGATGCAAAGATAATGATTTTTGTTGATACATGAGAATTTCATCATCCTCTTGACAAATGTATTTTTTTCAACATTTTGGTGAACTAGGTTTACTAAATCACTTCCAATTCCACTTAAGGTCACTTTCATTTGCCAAAAGATGGGAATAAAAATAATCGTAGGTGAAGATTAAAAACTAAGACTTGTAATTTTTAACACTTCAACTGTCGTATTTATCGATAAATACTTTGACCTGTATAATATGACGATTAAACGTTGTCTTTTTATAAATTCATCGTGAAACACCCGTGATACTTTAACTTATGTACTTTGCTCGCTTCCATATTGAAGATCGATTAAACAATAATTCGATAAGAAAACGAAGACCCTCAAAATATTTATTAAATAGTGAAATATACGACGATCTTGCTATTTGAATATATTTAATTGCATGAAACATGAACATACGACGGTAGTTAAAAAATAGGGGTTGATGGAGTTCTAAATAGTCATAAATAAGTTTATTTATAGTTAGATGTTTGTATTTGAAAATCAATGATTGAGATTAAGTTTGGCATTAATTGAAGACAGAAAAATCAATTTTAATCTTAACCATTGATATCTAAAATCAATGATTTGGGCACGAATAAGTTTATTCGCGACTAACCTCAAATCCATTTTTTTTTTCTAAAATAATATTGGTTCCAATATCAAATTAGATTCCTGATAACCAAGGAACTATTTGATATCACTACTTATAACTATGAAATCATAACCCATAACATAAACATAAAATCAGTATCGAAAATCAAAATCGTTTGAGAAAATAAAGCGATTTTTTTTATAAAGTGATCTTGATATTGTACTCAGATCAAATAAAAAACAAAAATAAAAAATTATTTTTTCTTGTTTTTTTATTTTTTGTTTATGTTTCATCCGTTTAAGTAAGAGGAATCAATATCAAACACTTTAATTTCATCAACTAATGAAACAAAAGTAGAATATCACAATAGCGGTCATACCTCACAACCCCTGAGATATGCACACCATGAAGATTTATTTTTTTGATTCCTTGTTTAATGAAAGTTCATATAAGCTTAATGAAAGTTCAATATCGTCTAAAGATAAAACATACTCTAATGCAAGGTACATGATTGCTAGTAATTGATGTCAGTCCTATAAGCATAATTCAAAGCATCAGTTCTATAGTTGAGCACTTGTGAAGACTATTGGTATGCTTCCTATACTTTAATGTGAATTATGTGATCATAGTGTATTCTCGACATTTCCTTTCTACTCATTATGGATTTATGGTTAAAGTTTGTACTCCTTTCTTATCTTCGTTGTTGTCCCGCCACCCCAAAAGAAAGAAAGACATCTCCTCCTTGCTTTTCGCGTTGAAATATTATATGCTTAGTATTTAGAAAATGACGCGTGACATATACAACTTTTAATTTCTAATTATCAAGATATATTCTTAACCTGATTTTTTTATATATTAATATAAGTTTATTTCTTTTAACCTTTTTAAAATAATTTTATATAATTTTTTATAGTCTTTTTAATTATATTTATACTTTGGATAACTTTATATTGAATATACTATATATAGCTATTCATTTATTATAGCAATATAAGAACAAATATAATCAAATAGTCCTCATATGTCAGTCCTATAAGCATAATTCATGTGCTAACACATAAAAGTGATACAAGGATAAATGATGAGTTGGTGTTTTTTATATATGCATATCAACTGAACATATTCAAGAGAAAATAAAATATCATTATAAATCAAATAAAGGAGAAAATAAGAAAAAAAATTAAGAGTAATTATAAATTAATTAGTTATTATAGTATTTTAACCAAAAATATTTAGTATTATAAAATATAGAATTAATCAAATTTTAATTTTTTTTTTTTGGCATCAAAAAAGACTAAATTTGCTTCCATTTTGTGAAGAGAAAGGGCATGTGAGAATGACAACAACAATCAATACAATCAATAGACAACAAACAATCCACAAACTAAATCATGTTTAGTGATACAAGTCCTTAACCTTATTTATTATAATATTATTTATGTAATTCATATTATTTATATAAGAAAGTATTATTTCATAATTCTATATCGTGATGATATTAAATTATTTAAATAATTATTATCTTCTAATGATGTTATAATAAATGAAACAAATATATAATAATATAATTGAAACAACATATATGAGATAATAAAAAGATATTATAAATTAAATACATTAAATATAAATAAAAAATATTATGTCATTAATATAACTTTGTATGTATAAAATAGTTTAATAGATATGATATAAGTCTTCTTTTTTCTTTTTCTCAAAGTGAAATTTCAATGGGCAAGTGAACCATCGAAAGTGAGGATGGATTCCCCCCTCACCAAAATGGTACAATTAATATTGTAACTATTGCAATCTGATTTAATTCTTCAATTGCTTTGGTCAATTGAGCATAAAATTTAGCCTAGTTAGTACTTGTCCGAATATGGCTAAGCTTCATTGTTTGGCCATCTTGATCATGGAATCATTCCATTTTGTCATAATCCTTCGTTTTCATATCACAAGCGAATGAATATCGACGTTATGGGTTGGATTAAGAATATGCTAATCAGATCATGCGTAGAGACGAATAGTCCATTATTGACTTTAATTAATGTAAAATGTACCATAGTCGTAGTAGTATGTCGATGATGAAAATGTCACCTTCGTCATCGAGCTAGTAGTGGATTCCAACGTTCAGTGATTCCGGATTTGATTTGTCCACGAAGAAATAATGCTTTTCAGTATCGTATATCCTCTCGCTATAAGATCAAAAGTTTTTACAGTTTTGTATTATCATAGTGGGACATTCGTAAGTGGGGTCTACGTTAGAACTTAGATAATAAAGTCAACACTTTCATACAAATCAAACGAACCTATAACATTAAGCGACAATCATGATCAAAATTATAATGCTAACTTCTGTTTTTTTATATTAATCGTAATGATGATCTAGCTAATTACCTAATTTGTTAATGTAAACACGTCGGACCCACAATGAAATCTAGGCACGTTACGTTTCCAATAAATGGGTAAATAAGTATATTTTACCTACAGTTTTGGAACGTTTTGATCAACGTCATTAGTTGGAAACATTCACAATCAAACTTGATAACTATTGTTTTTTAATATTAATTTGATATAGGTATGGACATTGGATATCATGATAGACAAATGAAAATAAATGGCACAGCTATTGTGAGTTGCCACCAGATCTCTTGCTTGTTCTATTTGATAATAATCCATCAAGAGCATCACATAAACCTCAATATATTATTGGTCCAATTTTACATTTTCATTCAAAAAGTTAAAATTTCTTTTTTTTTAAAGAGAAAATATCAATGTCCTATTCGAGTAAGAATGTGTCCAATTAACCTTTTTTTTTTTGCCTTCATCCAACTAGAATATAACTACTCATCGTCCAATGAAAAATACAACATTCGTCATACAGACAATAAAATTCATCATATTACGAATGCATGATTCACGGGAGAAGCAAGTAATATTTTTATAAAATTATCATGAAATATTAAAGATAGTTTTAATTATATATTATAATCCTGGATCAAAATAAAATTTATATAATATTATTTAATAATAAAAAATAATATATCAAAATACGTAATGAATTATATATTATTTTCGTGGGACGTGAGGAACATATTCTATCTAAGATGATTGAAATTTTAAATCTTGCGGATTTAACACAGCATAAATATTAAATAAAACGACAATATCACGACTAGTAAGGGTCTGTTTGGTGAAGTTATAAATAGTTTCGAAACTGACTTGTGAAGCAATCATTAAATTAATTTTGCCAAGCAGGGCCTAAGTATTGTAAGACTGACAAAGAAGTTGCTCATTGATTCCTCTTATTGCTCTGATTTGAGTACATTGCAATTACTTGGTTGATCTCATAAAAAAATATAATATTTATTATATTTGTTTGTTTTATTATAAATATAAATTTTTTTGTTTAGAAATAAAAAGAATCAAATCATTTTTTATCTACGTTAACCCCATTATCTGTATTCTATTCCAATAAATTTTACCACTATAAAAATACAAAAAATATTCAATTCTTAAGTAATTTACTCGAATATTCACATTCATCGGGATGAGGAAATATAATCAAAAAATCAATGCATAGTTTGAATTTAGACCGACCATGTAGCTTATAAGTATTTTATGCACTGTGGGGGACATCAACATTGCATGTGATCCACCCGGTCGGTTCAATCGATTAAATCGTAAAATCAAACAAATAATCGATTCTGATTGATTTGGATTGATCTGATGAAAATCGATCAAATTGGGATAAAAATTTATGCGATTGAACCAGTTCAATCTGAGAAAAAAATCCTAAAAAAATTCAAAACACCTAAAAAAATATATACATATAATTTATATAAATTATATTTTTACTTGTATAAGATTTAAAACATATTTTTCGATAAAAAAAAATATTAATATAAATAAAATAATATTAAAATGATCGATCGTAATGATTCAATCGACTGAACCAACATCCATTAAGTCGTACCTCACCCTGATCAATGTCTGGTCTGGGCTTGATAATTATGATGTGGAGTTCCATCACATCACATGATACATAATCCAACAATTATTAGTTTGGACGACTATGCAGTTTTGACAATGCCTTGTTGCCTAATATGAATTTGAATTCTCTCCGAGCATCTAGCCTCTTTTGAACATTATTGTCTCGTTCGTCGACTTGATCTAGGTTTTGTAATATCTAAATAATATTTAACAACAACTGTGACATACAACAAAATCAATAATTTGAAATGATATCAGCGGAATGTATATTTTTAGGCCGGTGTCCTCTACACTGTTGACTCAAATAGCTAGCTAGCTTATCACTTTCGTTTTTGCTTTGAGTTGCTCCTTTCTGACTGCGAATCAATAGCATAATATAAAATAATTGTTAAGATGATGCAAGCATTACATGTAGCACTCGCAATATTTTTTTTTTTGGGTCAAATTCTCGTACATTTCTCAAAAAATTGATGAAGCCATTTAATTTTCATCAATATGTCAAGAAATGAGCATGAAACATGGCAATCTTTACGCCAGTATATATGCCATAAGCTTTTAGAGCTAACAAATGCTTGCTTAAAATTTAACGGGCGATGTTAGGCCTAAAGTGCAAGCGAAGAGCCTAAACCCTAAACCTGAATTCATAATGCATGACTCAGTATGCAAAAATAATCTTCTCCCTTGGATAATTCGCTCTTCATTACATAGTTTTCTGTGGAAGCAGCAGAAGACTAGAATAAATCATATATTAAGCAAAAACTACATAAAAAAATGTGGTTTCGCAACAACAAGATTTAGAATGAATAATGCATGTATGGTACATGATGAAATCGCGAATACCATAATGCATACATAAGCCCGAAACTTCTCTCGCATTCTCCAACTAATTTAGAGTTAAATAGATGGCCGTTTGGTTTAGGTATCCAACACATCATAATCACGTACCGAACATATCGAAATCTAGGAAACACATTCCTCGTGAATTGCGATCAAAGCATGACCATACTTTTAAAAAGCATACAATCACCTAATTCATGGGATCGATCATGCCTACTAAACTTGAACTCTGATTAGTTGCTCATAAGATCATGCTTTGATAAAAACATCGTTTCATTTCTAAGAGTAACCCTTCCGAGGGCTTTTAATCAATCATCGAAAACAAAAATCATTTCATCTCTATGATCATAAAGTTTGTTGTAGCACTAAAATGTCATTCAGGCTACGAGATTTGATCCGCATTCGATTCAATATTTGTACTTAAAGATGGATTTGTATAGACATTCACAAATCTGCATAATTCCTTACACTCGATAGCATCAAAAAAATAAAGTACCTGGATAAAAAGAAATGTGTTGGCCTGTAACGATATCAGAATTCCAAACAATTGATAAAATACCTAAATATATGTTGAAACAACATATCATCAATGCTAGATTAGAACTATAATTATTACAATTTTTTTTTTTCTTATCAACACGTAATTTTAAAAGACTTCATTATGCATCTAAAAGATACGATTTTAATTTTCTAATAATCCACATATATAATACACGATTTTTTATTATCATTAATATTTCACGATTTAAAAAAAAAACAATTAATCATCTCGCAATATCGATCAAAACTTTTGCCAGTCATATATATCTGATTTAAAAATTATAATCTTTTTAAAACGGAAGGAGTAAATAAAAAAAAAACGAAGTATAGGCTACGGTGGAAAATACCGAAACCCATGGAAGTAAAAGAATTGATGAATTTTTAATACGAAAAACCATGTAAAAAAAAACATGCAAGGAAGAAACAAAGTGCTGTCACGATCCATGTGAAAAATGTACATGACCACAGCTACACTGCACTACTAGGCACCTTTCAAACTTAACCCACCATTATCAGTACCAGACCCCCAAAAAAAAAAAAAAAAAAAAAAAGAACAAAATATAATTTTTTCAAGAAACAAAAAGAGAGAGAGAGAGAGAGGATATTTCTGCCTCTTTGGATTTCTCGGTGGGTTAACCATTTAACGTTCCTTAAAAAACATCAAATTATTTTAATTAACACTAGCACATTGGGCCTGGAAGATATTGGGCCGGCCCAAATCAACTGAGCAGCACCTCGACGCCGCCGTTTCGAAGAGAGAGGCAAAGCGGACAAGCATGAACCAGCGCATCACACGCCGGACACAGACACAGGTGGCGACACGGCAGCACCACCACCGTCGCCGCCCGTCTCCGGCAAAGCCGACACCCTGGCCCACCACCACCCCCGATCTCCCTCTCCGGATCCACGTGGCATGACTCCGCATCCTCCGCCGCCGCCGCCGCATCTCCTCGGCCACCACCGTCGACATCGCCGCCGTTCATCATCATTGCTTGATGGATTTGAGATTGTAGAGATGCGGCCTGTGCTTCCTGTGATCGAGCCTTGGCCTGCCACGCCTGCGCCTCCGCGGCGAGGTGAGCGGCACGGGCTTCGAGTTCCGTGTTTCGGAGGTGAGCTTTCTCGATCTCGGTCTCCTTCTCCCGAAGCTTTCGTGTGGCTCGTTCTTCGGCGATCGTGAGGAGCGCGCGGTAGTTGCGGGTGCGCTTCTCTGCTGTCGTGCGCCGTAACTGCTCTCCCTATATTATCGAAGAAGAGAGAAACCGTGAGTTTTATGGTTGAATCATAGTGGGATTTTGACTGTGCATTTGGTGTTGTGAGATGTGTAGAGGATCTGAGCGTTACCTGCGCGATGATGAATTGGTCGAGTTCGTCTGATTGGTGCTTGATTTGGTTGGCGAATTCGTCGGAGAGCAATGACAACATAACCGAGGAATTTTGAGGGAGGTTTCGCTGTTGATTTTCGCCGAAGGATAATCGAAGGCCAGTGGAGACGACATTGGACTGGTGGCGATGCTGGTGCGGTTGATTGTTCTGGAGTTGGGAGAGATCGATTATTTGCATATGCTGTTGTTGCTGATGCGCGTGATTGCCGTTGTTGTGGAGGCTGAAATTCAAGGGACTGATGTTGGCCGAGGTGGTGGTGGTGGTTGTGTTACCGGTGCCAACCGTCGATTCTCTTCCTCTCTTCTTTTGATTAGAAACAACTGCTTTCAAAAAATATAAACCGTTTCCCAAAAATCAGACCGATCAATTCTTCAGTGTTGCATTTGAGACCGATCAATTCAGGACAATATCTGAAAAGAAATGATCACCTCCATTGTTGAACAAGAGCATTTGCGAGGAATGATCGAGAACGAACCCGCCTGATGATCCCTGATGCGGCTGCAACAAGGAGTAGTCAATCCCGATGCCGGCATCTTTTCCGTCCTGCCCATTCCTGAATGGAAACCAAACCCGTTCTATAATGGCACCGATTACATGTTACGAAACGAGAGAGGAAAGGGGGGGAAGAGAAAAGGAGAATAGGATCAAACCTGGTGAAGAGGAGCATGTTAGAAGAAGGGTATTGAGCCTGAACTGCAATCACACGATTAGGAAGATATATTCAGACAAGGAGAAATGTTACGTACTATTTTAAGAGGCAAAGAAAACCGAGGAGTCTTAGTTGTTGTAGCAGTACAAGTAGTAGTGGGTGGGGATGAATTAAAAGAGAGGAAGACGAGATGATGATGATGATGGTGTTGCTGTTGTTGGTTTTGGTGAACCGATCAAAGAAAGACAAAGCAAGCATGCAGACAGAAATGCAGGGCAATCAGAAAGAGTCTTTCAACGACAGATGAGGAAGGAGCGGAATCGATGGATGGATGATGGATCATGTGAGTGATGAAGAAGAATAGGCAAGAGAAATATTAAAATTGAAGTTTTGGTTTTGAAAACTTCAAGAGGGGGGAGTAAATGGAGGGGTGGTGGTTTGATTGCTGGATAGACAGATTAGATTCCCAAAACCTAATTTTTCACTTTTCATTAAAAAAAAAAAAAAAGAAAAAAAAAGAAAAAGAAAAAAAGAGGGGCGAGTGAGTGAATAATTTTACTCTCTTTGGTTGGGTGTTGGTGTTGATTTGTCAAAAGATGAAGAAATGCAATGTGTGGGGGAATACGAATACGAATACGAATACGAATACGAATACGAATACGAATGCGAGGAGGTGGAGGAGAATGGGAGAAGGAATAGGTTGAGAGGCTGAAGAGGTGGCCACATATTTTTGCTTTCTTTCATTTCTTGCCTGGATCACGCACTTTGTTTTCACCGAATCTCTAACACTTCTTCACCTTTGAATTTTTCCTCCTCCTCTCTTTTTTCTGCCTATTGTTATTTTAGTGTGCATGATCAATTACTGTCTCCCTGTTTTTTTGTTGCGATCCGTTCGTTCCGTGCTTGTTTTTTTTTTTTTTTTTAAATTT
>LIEC01012452.1:31861-117253 GCA_001925005.1 Drosera capensis
TTAAATTTTGTTTTATAATGACACCGCCATGGGGGCACTATCGGCACAACTACCCCCACTGTCATCGCATCATCATCATCATCATCTTCCCAAACATCCGCTGCCTATTTTTTTGTTTTCTTTCGTTTTTTTTTTTAAATAGGAAAATCTTGAAAATAGAGGTGTGGGAAATGGGGGGTGGATGCGATCTCATCTCTGAGAGCTGTGGTAAAATTTAATTGTTCGTGGTAGTCAGGAAACAGTATGATCTTTCTTGTTTGTGTTTTTCTTTTGTGGTCTTTCTTTTGGTTTGTGTGCCGTGTGGTGTGGTCATATTGTTCGACCCCCCTCAAAATTATATGTACCCATATACTACCTCGGTGTCAATACACCGTCCTTTCATCACTTATCTTTATCAAATTTCGGAGTATTTGGAAATACTCCTTTCATCCTATAAAATATGGTTTGACGGGATAAATTTATATACATGTTGACTTTATAAATAATGATATTTTTATTATTGTGGTTATATAAAAAAAATATAAAAATAATAATAAGATGAATTAATATAATATAATATAAAATATATGAATATTTTGATGTGATATTTATATTTTTAGTGTTATGGTTTTCATAAACATTCAAATATGAAAAATATTATAATTTCTTAAGACAAACTAAATTTAGTTACTTTTTGTAACTAAAAGTATTTTCCCAACTGAAATTAGGGCGTGTATCTAGGCTTTGAAGATCAAATTCGTTTTAACTTTAATCACCATCAATTAGTATCACTTTTTTTAGCGATTATATGAGTTGCAGTAAGAAATTGTAACTTTCAGAGGACAGTCCCTCTCAATTGAAAAAAAGGATTTCAAAATTAAAAAAAAAAACTAATTATTCCAATGGGACTGCAACAGGTAAACTTCAGGCAACTCCTTTTTTGTGTTTTTGTTTAAAGTATTTTTTTATAATATATATAATATTTTTTTATATCATTTTAAAAAATATATAATATATCATATTTAATAATATTTTCGCGTATAAAAAATATCAAAACATATATTTTTTTAATTAAATTCACATAAATTTAACACATATGTAAATCCGTATATCGAATCAAATAATTATTTATATTTTAAAATAAAGCGAATAATTAATATCGTTATTCATTGGTTTGATTCTTTGTAAATTTACCGTGATAAAAGTTACTGCTCCGTGTAATTTGCCTGGAAAGAATAGAAAAGACGCGGGATGTGTGCTGTGCGGGGTGGTTAGCTGAAGGTGACCTGCATCTACCTGGCCGGCTGCCTGGCTAATTGGTCTTTGCGTTGGCCTGTTCCTTTCGTGTTTCTGTTCATTTCTTTGCCTTCTTGGTAGACGAGATGAGCGTCTCGTGTGTTATCTTGTCATGCGCATAATCTCAGCATCTTCATCATCATCATGGTGTGTCAAACAACAGCAGCAGCCAGCAGCATCTCTGCCGCGTACCTCCACCTCAATCAGCAGTACTGGTGTTTCATTGTGTTATTACTCCTGTTGATTGATTAGTCTATTAACCATGACCATGGTATCCTAAACAGAAATATTAGAGAGTGATTTTTCGATTCAAGTCTTGCTCGTTTATTGTCACTAAAGACCAGCATAATGTCCGGGCATGTCAATTGCCCTAATGTAGTAGTGCTTTTTTTCGTTTTAATTTATTTATAATATTTGGTTTTTTTTATTCGATATATATTTTAAGAAGTTTCGTTTGTTGTCTTAATGACATAAGAAAACTTTGTCATTGACGTCAGGTTGAAATACATAATTTAAATTATCATTAATATTTTACGATAATTTTTTATAATTAAATTGGACCGAAGAGAACAATAACAATAGGACCAGGATGTAACCCAGAGTCAATAATTAAATAAAAATTATTCAGCTATAGAAAAATAATACACGGTTTTGATTGATTTGGTTAATAGATGGATGTTATTCGGTTAATTTTTTAGTGGTTACCATTTATAATAATCCGGTTTAATGATTATGATTAATTGATTTAAGGTTAAACGATTTTTAATCGATTAACCGTTGGTTGAATGGTTGAAAACCGAAATTGAATCGAATAACTAAATGGTTTTATTTTCAAAATCAAAATCGAACTATTTAGTTAATCGATTAAGTGATTTCAATTTACATGATTCGGTTTCGTTTCGATAAACGATTGCGTAACTATTTTAGCATTCTTAATATGATACTTTGGGATAAGAAATGATGGAAGTTCTTATACTCTTAACAGTTTGATTTTTGATAATATTCAGCATATATTCTAAGGATTTCGTTCTATATCTAACCATGTCCATCATCTCCTAACTTCTGTCATATAAAACACATAATTCTTTACAAAAGAAAATCCCGAAAGATTTCTTTTTAATCAACAGATATAAAACACATAGTTTATATCCAATTCATTCAATAATTTTTATAACAATACGTATTTCGAAGTTATGTTTGTGATGATCAAACACTGATTTTATAAAATTATTGTAAAAATATTAATGACATATTAAATATTAAATTTTTATCTTCTATCAAAAAAATAATTTTCTAAGTTACCAATCAAAAGGAAACGTCTCACACTACTCGCGATAATAAAAACTATGAAACGGAGAACAAGAATACGATTAATTTTTCAAGATATATTTGATTAAAATAATGTTTGATTTTCTTATGTTTTTCGTCCGTAAATAATGATCACAAGTTATTCAGTACACACTGTGAGTTCTTCTTGGGGGTGTTGTAGATTGTGCATGTAGATTATCTGTCTGGAAAAGAGAATCTTCATCAGAATGGCAACACAAACACGAAGAGAAAACAGAGACAGATCAATGAAAAAGAGCAAGTCAAGTGATATAATTATGAGGTTTTTCGGTGACGTTGATGACCGTGAAGTGCTGTTCTTGATATGCATGCATCGGAGAATGTAGTGCGGGTCAGGCAGAGCATAGCCAGAGGGAAGTGCCTCCCTCGCTCTACCGTCCCCTGCCTGCTGTCATGGTCTTTCATAGACCTCTTTTAACGATAGTTATGAGAACCGGATCTATCGAGGTCTCCATTAATAAACCATTAGTTTAATCGATTTAATCAGTTGAATTGTTGGTTAAATTATTAATTTGATTGATATTATTGTTTTTATTATAATATTAATATATTATTATTTTTTTATAAAAATATATATATTTATAAGTTATATATAAATGAAAAAATAATTTTGAATAATTTATATGTATAATTTTTTAGGTCCTTATAATATATTTTTTTTTCCTATCTAATCGATTCAATCATCAAATCAGATCAAACCGAGTCGATCATATGTTTGATTATTTCATTGGAACGACCCTATCGAGTCACGGTTTAATCGGTTGAACCGATCCGATCGGTCCGGATTTAATAACTATGTCTTTAATATCTTTTATTTTTAAGAAAATCCTAAAACAATTTTTTTACCGGAAAGATAGACTAAAGATTAGATTCTATACATCTCCTTAACTTGGAATTGTGTTGAACGGGAGTAATTAAGGAATTGTTTCTTGAAGTTTGAGCTTCATTTAAGCTTTGATCATGATCATGGAGATGACCAAATTGCTTAATCTGAAAAAGGATATACTATTTGCATTTGGGAAGTTATTTTAGGACGAAGTTATTCAAATTGATCATTGATCAATGCCACAGTGTGTTGCTGGAAACGGATTTGGAGAATTTTCCATAGAATGCCGTCATATTTCGATGAACCAACCAACTCTGTTTTTTTTTTAATCTCTATTTCAGCATAGAGAGTCATTTCATGCCACAACGACTGAACTTATTTTCAATCTTTGTGTGTTGGATTTTATCCTCAACCTGCCATATGGTTTGCTTCTTGTTGTTTTTTCATTTGTCATAATCAAGAGTTATAATTACTCTGAGCATAAGTTACTTATTTCTGTCCAAATACTTGAAGTATATTCTACCAATCGCTACCAATCGCCTGTGAGAAAATATAGCATATTCAGTTTATAATATACTATAGTTATTGTATTTATACTGGGCTTGATCAATTTGTTTCTAAATACATACTCCCTTCATCGAATATATTTTACAATATTTATTTTTAGCATTAAATTTAGATTTGCTTTTTTTTTTTTTAACTTCAATTCTAAACTATATAAAATTTCTCTCTATTTACTTTGATTTTTAATCACACAAAACTTTTCAAGTAAAGAATCGATGTAAATAATTTGGGATATCTCGAAATGACAAAAAAATATATAAAATATGAAACGAAAGGAGTATAAGGTTATGTATGGATTATGTTACATCCTTTTTCTTTATTTAATACAAAAATAATTTTTTAATCTAAATCATTGATCTTTAAATTCAATAATATAATCACACGTAATCTTATATATGTTTAGTCACAACTTCGCTTTTCTCATGCCCTTTATGCGTATACCATTTGGGAAGCAGATCGTCAGCTACTGGAGTGCAGTCACAAGTTCTTTTTTCTTGAATTAAAGAATCTGAAAAAAAATATTAAAATCCCATTAAAAAATACCAATCTAAAAAATATATAATAAAAATAATCTCATAAAAAATATACTCATAAAAAAATCAATCAAAACCCAAAACAATCCCTATTCTACCACACAAACCCGAAAATCCAACGATCTGGATCTTCAACTGCACATGTGCGATTTTCCTCACAACTGCAGAGGATCCCATTCACTCCGTTTCCTAATGTGATCCTCGACTCTTGGGGCCTAGTGCAGTTGGATAAAGTCATGATCGGGAAGGTTGGATTTTGGATGGATTATGGTTTGTTTTTTGGATTGAATTTTTTATGGATATAATTCTTTATAGGGTTATTTTTATTAAGTATTTTTAGATTTTATTTTTTTAGGGTTGATATTTTTTAATAAGGTTTTAATTTTTTTTTTCAGATTTTTTAAAATACAAAAAATAAATAAAAATGAAACCAAACATCATCCTATATATACTGTTGATACCAACAGCCGAGGATCCGATTCCCCCAGTTGCATCCGCGAATGAATTCTAATATTTTCGTTTTCTCATAGAATGACTATAGGATGTGATCATGAACAAACCGAACACATTTTTCCCTATATCGTGATAATGAGCCAATAGATTTGATCGATTTAAACATACTTTGGAATTGTTTACACCTATTCTCAAGTCACAACCATGCGTATGTTGCTTTTCTTTTGCAATATTATTCTCAAGTCATGATCAAGACTTCAATTACGGTAACCACAAGATAATTTCATGGATAACTTCAATTTTATGGTGAGCATAACCATCCATCATCCTATAAGTTTTCATGGATAATACTGAAAACATTATTTTGATAATGTGATGCAACAAGATGTGGATGCATGTTATCTTCACAAACAATGCCTCGATTTCATATTGATCAAATAACTCTTATCCACCCCTTTGAATTAAGCAGGGTCCATATGATCATACGAACACCTAACACGACACATGACATAAACCGTTCATATCTTTCATCGCTTAATCAAGTATATCAATCAAAACACTATTCTAATTGTCTCACAATAAATGTAAGAGAGGATTCTTGATAAATAGTATTATGAAGTTATAATTACATAAAAAAATCATATTATAATTTCATCCCATCAAATACCCCATACTCAACAAAAGATCACTTTCTTCAAATTCAATTATTATATCTAAAATTCAGTTTCCCAAAAATAATCACTTTTAAATCCAACAACATACAATGAATTGATTTTGCCGACTGACGAGTGGCTGACGACGTGCTGACTAAGACAGACTGTTGACAATTAACTGATGATGTCGACGACAGCGGATTAACGATGATGAGGATGACAAACTGAAAACGATTGACTGATGACGCTGACGATTGACGAAAGAGGGTTGACGAACTAAAGGAGACCGGAGTAGTTTATTGGGAGTGAGAACGAGAACATGAATATATATATATATATAAATCTTACATCAAATCCTAGTAAATCTAAACAATTTGAAAAACCAGTTTTGTAATTGGAAAGCGTTGATTTCTTTTGGAAAAAAAAAAATAATCTTTGGTACTTATTGAGAGGTTTTTTTTGTTAAGTGGTACCTTTAGTTAATTTTTTTCTAAATTTAACAATGCGAAGTAATTATGCTATTCAACGATTGGTGTGTTGTTTTTACTTCTAAACTGTGTGGTATGTTTTTTTTTTTCTTTTGCTTGTTTAATTATTTTGGGTTATAATATGTAATTTAGATCATTTTTAACATTTAAAAATAAAGTTCTCATTGATCATTCACAACACATCATTTTATGAATTATGTGACAATTATTGCACTTCATATGGGACGAGTACTACTTAACATTATATTTGTCTTCTTGCACTATCTTGTGTGTTTTTCTTGAGTTGATCTTTCGTAATAGCACTAATTCCTTGATAAAAGTCTAAGCAACATGGTCATGAGAAGACAAGGACTTGAGATAATCTTGAACTAGGGATATTATTGGCCCAACAAAACCTAATGAAAATAGACGCTAGGTCAGGAAAAAATTAGACAAGGACATAACGTTCATATTCACCCCACCTAAGGATAAATTAGTCATTTGAAAAGCAAGTATGGAAAAATTGAATTAATAGGAGGGGAAGTTTTTTGGTGAAGGGTTCTCTCAATTGGGTACCAAAAAAATCCATTTAAGTCAATGAATACAAATAGCATTGCCTTATCAATTCCTATCCTATTGCCTACATGAAAAGGACTCATTGATAGAAGTTCATGTTATGAGCAGTCGACACACACGTAGGTTTTTGTTTTATAGACCAAGCTACATTGCCATATTTTAATGGCCACTACGACATTGAACACGACTATCATGGACCATGTCATGAATTATTCCACTTGTCGATTGAAATTTCATCAATCCGTTCATCGAAAAATCAAAGGGAATACACAAAAATTTTGTCATTCTAAATGTACCGAGAAAACCTATTGGTTATTAAATTAATCACGACTTGTTTAATCGGCTATTAACATAACTCTTTCTTCATCTTAGATGCCAAAATATGATTGATAATCAGCTTTAGTCTCAACTATCTCAGATACCATCTTAATCAATTCGCTCGACCAAAACTTCTGAGATTGAACCTTACAATGTCATTGTATCATAGGTAACAAATCAATAACTTATAGATGAAACGTGACAAAGAAAAGAGCAAACCTACGTCAACCGAAATTAAAGAAAAGAGTAAAGAAAGGAAGATTAAAAAATGGTGAAAGACACCAACAAAAAAGGAAAGTGAGTGGTGTCCACACACAAAACAAAACAATGCAACTGCAATTTTACACACATAATATCATGTCCCCAAGGCATATATTTCTGTCTCCTTTGTTTTTCTCCTAGATTGACCCACCAAATGGGCCGGCTATTCAAGCAATCCACCAAATACTTACAATAATGGTACTTGAAAGTATCCCTTCACGGCAATGCAAGCACACCTCTCTTTTTTTTTCCCCCTCTATCTTTCGCACGTTATACTGATTCTTGTGCAGCTTTGTTTTCATTGAATTCTTCCAAGATGTAAACAGGTGACTTTTCTTAATGTGCATTGTTGAAGAGATTTGTGTCTAATTTCTTCGTTTGACAAACTTAGGAGGATCAATAATATTCGTGTTGTATGTTAGTTGGAGTGCTATAGTATTTGACGTAATGATCGAAATTCTAAGTTAGACAACCGTTGGCAACATCCAGTTACATGAAGATTGCTCTTGCGAAGTTAACTTGAAATGTGTATATGACATTCCCGGTTCAAGTCATAACATGTTTTCTTTTAATTATTATTGTAAAAGTATAAGATAATTAAAAAATAAGGAGATTTAGGGATATCATTGAGATAAAAAACTTTTTGACATTAGACATCTTTGTCTTCATGTGTAAGATATTGACATAACTATCTTTTCAGGGAAATTTCCTGGACAATAAGACTATCAATCTTCCACCATGCAAAAACCTATAAATATTTGGGATCCAAGACATAGACCTCCTAAATTCACAATAACATATTCAATACAAAATTATTGTTTTCTTTTGGTCTTGACCATCATCAGATAATTTCGTCATTATCAATCATTTAGATTTTTAATTCAAGATCATATGAACTTGTGACTGTTTTTGATGCAAACAACAAACATTTTGGCACGTCAGGTAAGAAATTTTGACACGATGATACGAAATATCTGAAGTCAAGCCAACAACAATCGTAGGGTAAATGATCCTAAAAATTCGGAACACGAAGGACCTCCTATGTCGGAAAGTCGTAGCACCACTTATAGAAACCCACGAGTTTGTAGCCAGATTGAAAACTTCGAATAAGAACAAGTTCCGGAAGGAACTTATCCTTGTTGGAAAACTTCACGAAGGAGATGCAGAATTCGATGGAAGAAACAATCAAGGTTCGTTTAGGATGACTTTTCGAGAATAACCGAGAAAACCTACGACATAAAATTAGGCGAGAACCAAGTTTGACCTCCGGAGATATTCGAAAAGTCGTACGACATGTTCGAAAGTCGAACCGCACTAGACGAAGAAGATGAAGCCCCAGTTCGACAGATCAAAGGTAAAAAAAAAAAGACTGATCAAGATGTGGTTAAGATGATAGAACATTTAATAGACAAAAAGACGGATAACTCGGAAATAGAGAAGAACGAAAGGGATAAAGCCTCTTCTTTCTCTGAAAGGATACTTCAGAGCATACCATCAGATCGTTTCAAGATGCCTCAACTGGAGATTTATGATGAAACCACAAATCTGAGTTCACATGTTTAGAACTATGAATCCATCAAGGATATCCATGGAGTCAATGAAACTATCATGTACAAAGCCTTTCCTTTAAAGATGCAGCTTGTGTCTGGTTTGGTTCACTTCCACCAGCTTGCATAGATTCATTCTCGGACTTCCGTCGTGTAACCCCTCGATTTTCTTATATTTTACCAAAGGAATCCACGTGATATTAGCACTGCTGGGTGCATCCTCGCCTACTGGTGCACTCCACCATCATACTCATTACCTGAAAAGGAAATAAAAATTATCATGAGCTATAAAAATTCAATAACGTGTCGGCATCCTTCGGAGAATATACGACAGTTGTAAAAGAGAAAATTTTGATCACTTACATTATTTATTCATACACTTTGAAAATAGCACACCAAACAAACCAAACAATATTTAATGTAAACACACAAAATAACCAGACAATCATTTTCTTTTTTTCCCTCCATCATTAACCAAATATCCATCCCCACATATCTCATTTGCAAAATGTCCCAATAATATTTTGGGAGCATACCAAAACCAAAGTGTACGCACATTGTGACATAAGTCGAACTCTTTATTTTTTATATTCTTTGCATGGATCATCCAGTAGGGAGGTCAAGCCCTAATTGAAGCCCTGAGTCTTCTGCAGCGATTATCCCAACAAACCAAAATGACCTTATCGGATAACTGTATGCATGCAAGGTAAGTACTTACAGGTACTCCCCCTGATCAATCCTTTTCACAACTTAGCATGCCTAGTCACAGTATCACTTCACCATCCAAGTCTCATAACTACCACATCAGTAGTCAGATATGCAATCACATATTTATAAAGTATAACTCAATCCATACAGTTTTCAACATAGTGTAGTATGCAAGGTGCATAGCACATAACATACAACAATACTCTACAACACTCAGTACTTAGCACATAGCAATTGTAGTCACTATTTTAAATCAGTCATATTTAGTGATTACATGCAAAGATTCTAATACATATTATTATACTCATGATTTAATAATACATATCGTCACTTACAATAAATTTGAATGTTACCTTCGTAACATCGCTTTCCACACACGCGTTTGTCTTTTTCTTTAAGTGTTAATGAGCAGCTTCTCCATCTCCTATCATATAATAGGATATGCGTATTAAGACACACCTTTGTGAATGATTTTTCACGTTATGAAATTAATCATATTTATTAGTATTTCATGGAAAACAACCGTCATGATAGTATTATGTGGTGGTGCTAAGTTTTGAGAAAAGTCTTTGATATTTATTTTGATAGTCCATGATGAGGATTTTATGTATTTATCATCATTAGAACTATTCTTAAATATTTGGAGTTGTTTCGGGATCAAAACGAATCATTCCCGGATTCTATCCAACTTGACCTTTTGATATGTTTAAATCTATTAACTTTTAGTATATAACTCCAAAAATTAATTTGTAAAATTTCACCTAAACTACACACCATAACCTTTTTATAGAGTCAGATTTTCTAACATAAAATCTTATCAGTAATAACAGTTAATTAGTTCAAGTTTATATGTTTTGTTAGATTAGACAACTTGATTTTGCTTCACTAATCAACTCATAACTCTTTACATATAACTCCAAATAAAGATTTGTAAACTATTCTCGAAACTGCACTTAAAGAACTTTTCAGTGATAGAGTTCATCATCTAAGTCATATTGTGTAATTCTAAACCAAGTCACAAAGTCATTCTTGTAACCAACTTTTTATAGGTTGACATATCCACATGTTTTGATTTATATTTTGTGATTCATGATCTATCAATTTTATTAGAAACTATACATATGAGGCTTCAATATATATTAAAATCAAAATTTGTCGCAAAGGTTATGATATTCCACAAAATTTTTAATTTTCTGGAAGCTCATCCTCACTTACCACACGGACGAATATCTTGTGAAGTATTGTATGTTGATACCAAATCCTCGTCGTCTTGCTTCTTTTTTTGTTGTTGTATCTCCTTCATCTTTCTTGTCTTCTTGATTCCAAAGGATAGTGAGAAGAAGTCGGGGAGGAGATGAAGATAATAGGAGATGGAGAGGATGAAGTGCAATGATGAAGGTAATAAAATGGTTAGGTTAAGTAGAGAGTGAAGTGTGTTAGTCAAAGTGGAGGAGTGGATTAGGCATAGTGAAAGAGTGGCGGGAGAGTGGAGAGTTGGGTAAACTGAAGGGAAAAAAGTAATTGGTAGAGAAATGAAAAAAATCCAAACGTATTTGTATAACAGAGTTTAATTTACTCGTAATTAATATATTTTTATCATAATTTCGATAAATAATTTTTATATCCCTATTGTACAAATTACGACAGTCAATAATATACTTTTTTTTTTTAAATATTTGAGAAAATAAATTATCTCAAATTTTTTTTGGGTCTTTACACCTCAATAATAAATTGAGAAAATAAATTATCTCAATAATATACTGTTTTTGTAAATATTTGAGAAAAAAAATATACTGTTTTCCAAGCACTTCATTAGCAGCCGAGGCTTGGAAGTCACCCTGAATCATCTACGATAATCCTTCCAAACAACAGGTGAGAAACTTCCTGATTATGTCAAAAGAAGTCTTTTCGCAGTAATAGTGGAAAAAATAAGTGAAAAGTAGAATGCTTAAGTGCTCATCACTGGGTTAGAAAGTTTTGACTTATTTTATCAACAGAACTTGAAGTCTCCCTAGAGTTATAATGACTTTATGGAGTAGTGAACAAACACGAAGGAGCAGAAGTAGCCTTGGCTGCACGAGAACGAGCCAAAGGAGTAAAAAGTCGACTTGGACCTCGTATTGATCCGGATGAACAAAAGAGATCTCAAAAATTCGAAAGGCATAAGGAGATGGAAAGTGAAAATAAAGAAAGAGAGGGGAGGAAAGCAGGTACAATGTTTGCCACTTACCCACCCCATAATTCTCCGAGAAAAGAAGTGCTGCAAGCGGCTTGGGATGAAAACTTTCTCGTTAAACCACTTGAGAAGTAGAAGCTTCTCTCAAGAAAGACATGACCTAATATTATATATATCATCGAGACCACGGTTATGATTCGAAAGAATGTCGACATCTAAAAGATGCAATTGAAGACTTGATCAGAAAAGGCTACCTGAAAAAATTCATAAAAAACCAAAGTCGGGAAGGAAGAGTACGACGTTAGTCACCAACCAGAGAGAAAAATCGCCCACTCACCAAGGAAAGAATTCGTTCTCCCAAAAGGGGGGAAATGAACAACGACCAGCACAAAGGCCGATGTGTGTATCGATTTCACTGACCTCAATAAGGTCTACCCTAAGGACTGTTATCCTCTAAAGGGAATCATCTGTTGTCCTTCATGGACGCTTTCTCAAGGTATAACCAGATTTTCATGATGAAGAGGGATCAATAAAAGACTTCCTTCATTACTGAACAAGGTACTTCTTACTACATTATGATGCCTTTTCGTTTGGAGAATGCTGGGGCAACCTACCAAAGGCAGAGGTTTATGCTGATGACATGTTAACCAAGTCGGTCTAAGCTCAAGATCATTCAGCTGACTTGGAGGAGACCTTCAGTCTATTAAAATGTATAACTTGAACTTTAATCTCACTAAGTGCGCATTCGGAGCAACTTTTGGAAAATCCCTTGGAAAGATGATCATAAGTTGAGGGATAGAAGTCAATCCGGCTAAGATGGAAATATTGAAGATAGGACTTCCTAGGACTAAGAAAGAGGTTCAAAAATTTCCAGGATGCTTAGCAAACACTCGGGAGATTTATGTCTAATGCGGCAGAGAAGACTTTATCTTTCTTCAAAGATTTGAGAGGGACAAACTCTACCCTTGCATGGATACCAAACTTCCAGGAAGCCTTTGATCCCTAAATATAGATTTGATCCCTAAACACCACTATCCGAGGATGACTAGCATACAAAGTCAGAAGAAGCTACTTGGAGAGAATACGCTGATGGTTTCTCTTCTATCCAAGGTATAGGGGCATGAGTTTTACTTCGGCCCTTAGATGGTTAGGAACTTTCTTATTCGGTCCAATTCCAATTTAAAGCCACGAACAATACGACCGAGTACGAAGCGCTGATCATTGCATTAAGAATGGCAAGGAATCCAGGAATTACTCGATTACATGTGTGTTCGGGCTCCCAACTTGTTCTAGGACAAACATTAGGAAGGTGTGAAGTCGGAGAAGAGCTCTTTGAATATAAGGATGTTGCCAAAGATATTATCAATGAGGCACCAGATGCACTTAGCAGAAATCCAGGGAAAGTGAATGTTTCATTCGGTCGACTATATATATATATATATCGAGGTAATTTCAGATTCAAGAAAAAGAGTAATGAGTCAACTTGGTTGATTTTAAACCATCGTGCATGGATGACATGGTTCACTATCTTAGAAATAAGACCCACCCAGAAGATTATAAATCAGGTAAGAAAGTAAAAAAAAATAAAGAACTTTACTTCCTACTGGTCAATTATCAGCAGTACAAAAGGTCCTACTCTTGACCCCTTCTTAAATGTCTTCGTTTGACTAGAGCTCAATTTGTCCCCGGGGAAGTGCACGAAGGTATATGTAGAAATCATAATGAGGCATAAACCCTACGCCTAAAATGCATAAGACAAGGATACTTTTGGCTGAGCATGAAGAAAGATGAACAAGAGTATGTAAAGAGATACGATATATGTCAAAGAACTGTTGACTTGCTTCACCTGTCGCCTTTAAACCTCACACCAATTTAGATTCCCGGGATGTTTACACAATGGGGGATCAATATCCTTGGTCCATTTCAAATAGCTCCAATTCAAAATGGGCTGAGTACTTCACAAGTTTGTTATAGTTGCCTGGGTGTTTACACAAGTTTGTTATAGTTGCAATTGAGTACTTCACAAAATGGGCCGAAGCAGAAGTAGTTGCAAAGATGATGGATAAGGTAGTGTGAGAGATTTTGTGTGAAGGATAATTGTTTTCCTATTCGGAATACCCTATACTATCATCCTAAACAATGGTATCTAGTTCATCAGCTTGGCCTTCATCGAGTTTTGTAAGAAGCTCAAGATCGAACAAAGGTTCATATGAGTAAAACATCCTCAGACTAATGGTTAGACCGAAGACATCACCAAAGAGATTATAAATGCTTTGGTTAGAAGACTCAATGATGCTAGGGGATTATGGGGTGAAAAACTTTCTATGATCCTAAGGGCCTACTGAACTACACCAAAAAGGTCTTTGAAGGAAAGTCTATTCTGCGTAGTTTTTGGAGTTGAAGTAATGGTCCCAGTTGAAGTCCGGAGCCCTCAGCCCGAGTCAAAATTATTTTCCAGGATTCGGATACGAGAGAAGTTAGATCTTCTTGAAGAACATAGAGAACTAGGATAATTTTGAAGATTATCTAAACCACTATGTACGGATCATGACATAGAATTTACGTTTTAGACAAACACTACTCCTTTAACACTACTAAATTGATCATGACATAGAATTTATGTTTCATACCAACATTACTCCTTTCAATATGTTTTGGCCTCATTAGCACACACCTTGGGAAAACTTTACAGCATTACTTCACGTCAAGCACGTTTAACTACGAAGTTCTAAAGAGATGGATTACCGAAAAGAAAGGTACATCTTGTTGTTGTAAATAGTACTATCAAACCATTTAAGATTTTCCTTGAGGAATTACATACACCCATTTTCAAGAACACAACGTCTTCATTGCGACTTCAAACGCGATACACGACCCCAGAACCTTCTACCGCTTGGAGGCTGACCCGGATATCTTGTCCACAGGTTCAACACGCGATCCCAAGGTTGCTTTGATACCATTCTAGAATACCCCGGTCAAATCTCAGCTATCAAATCGCCATCTAGAATCGCTTTCCAGGCTCAGAACTTGCTCCACAGATCAACATTAATTTTTTTAGTTTGCTTTGACCTCACTTGCGTACACCCTGTAAAACTTTCCAAGAGGTCACACATTCCCTCATTATTGCACATCAAGCACGTTTAACTGCGGAGTTCTAAAGTAATGGGTTAGCAAAAAGGAATATGCATCTTGTTCGTATAAGTAATACTATCAAAACCCTTTAAACAAATCTTTATAAGGATCGAGATTAAATCATTTTTTAGTTGATGAAGTTGTATCCAAATTATAGTTCGTGAATTTCAACAAATATTAAAATATGATTGAAACTTTCCAAGAGGTCACACATTCCCTCATTATTGCACATCAAGCACGTTTAACTGCGGAGTTCTAAAGTAATGGGTTAGCAAAAAGGAATATGCATCTTGTTCGTATAAGTAATACTATCAAAACCCTTTAAACAAATCTTTATAAGGATCGAGATTAAATCATTTTTTAGTTGATGAAGTTGTATCCAAATTATAGTTCGTGAATTTCAACAAATATTAAAATATGATTGAAACTTTCCAAGAGGTCACACATTCCCTCATTATTGCACATCAAGCACGTTTAACTGCGGAGTTCTAAAGTAATGGGTTAGCAAAAAGGAATATGCATCTTGTTCGTATAAGTAATACTATCAAAACCCTTTAAACAAATCTTTATAAGGATCGAGATTAAATCATTTTTTAGTTGATGAAGTTGTATCCAAATTATAGTTCGTGAATTTCAACAAATATTAAAATATGATTGAAATTTTTGTTGAACTTTTTAACCCAACCTATCGTTAATTTTTCGTTGAAAACATTTAAAAATGTAATGTGTTAAATACCTTATCCATCAAGACCTCTTTTTCAGACTAGGTGATCAGCGTGAAGTTATAGGTGCAATAGGGCCTTGTTCAACCTGGGCTTGGGCCTGATATTACAGTAGGTCTTCCAATCCTTGATCAAACAGGCAGAATTAGTCCCTGATTCGAGTATAACAATATTTTTATTAATGACATCGAATCTCTATGTACGGTTTTGGAAAATATGGTAGCGCAATCATACCGCTAGTATAAAATAAGTAATGGACACATGAGAACTATCAACACAAGATGAAAAGTGTGATAATTTTGTGCTCATTTTTCTTAATCTTTTAGAGTCAAACTCAGAATCAAAACTTGAATTCCTTAGAGAAACTAAAATGGGATGCAACAAAATTTTGGTTTATGGTGGTTGACTTGATTGTTTCGTTATTTCCTCTTCGGATTAATAAGTTTTTGACATACTGGACTTACTTGGGATTCTGTTATTCTAGGAAAGCTATGGACGCGAGAATTTACCTAACCGTGCAGCAATGGGAAAGCTATGGACGCGAGAATTTACCTAACCGTGCAGCAATGGGATTCGAGGAAAGATGTCATATTGGTCAGTTGAAAGACAAGCTTGATTCTCATGCAGTAGTTGATAGAAGGTTTGCAAACGCTTTGGTTCAGGCCTATGCTTTGGTAGGATCTTTGCCTATTGACAGACCCTTGGCCATCTATGGGCAAGTTTATGCGAACTCATTGTTAGATGGGGTGCCGAACATGGAGTAATGTTGGGATGGTGAGCGGGTAGTGGACTATGATAAGGTGGAACGTCGTCCTTAATTGGCTTATCCCGAAGTGTACCCGAACAATGTAGAACCTTCGTGTGAGACGATATACTTAGCACCTATTTCTGAATTTGATACACCACCAGATGTTGAAGTGGTAATACCATGTTCTTTGTCACCTACTGTGATATATGTATGGTTAGACGAGGAGGATTGATTCGCTCCATCTGCACTAGAGGTTATAGAGATATCTTCTGATGAGGATGAACCTCCTATTAAGAGGCCCTAGTGAGGCAGTTGACTATGATACCGACGATGCGTTTTGTTAGGATTCGGGGGAGAGCCCAAGGGGAGAAACCTAACAGCGTTTGATCCAGAAGAGGAGTCTCTTGATTCTAGTTAGCGTGTCTAGATTAGAATATCTATATCTTAATTAGTGTCTTCTTGATCTTGATATAACCAACCTCGTTTATGGTCGTACTAGTCATTATATTCGAGCATGTTTTTCCCATTAATGAAAGTTTCATATGTTTTTCTTTATTTTCTGTCTCTAGTTTGATGACTAGTACTGCATGATTACGTAAGTAAAAATAAAATAAAATACATGAGCCTTAAATGAAAACATTATCTCTTGAAATAGGATGTCAAACAACAACGAGCACGAGGTGTCCCAAAATGATTCGACGGGGATAGTGAATGAGAATCAAGATGAAGGAGTCAACAACAATCCAGCTGCAGAGCAACCAATCATTCATGATCTCGCCAACTTCCCTGGAGAGATAGTGAACAACAAGAAAGAAAGAAAAGGAGAACATCGAGACTCACAGCAGTACCTACCTGAGGCGACTCAATGCTTATCACCCCAAGCGCTTTGGGGGCGATGCTGATCCTCCAACACTGGAAGACTGGATTAGGAATCTCGAGAACCTGTTCAATGCTGTGCAGTGTCCCGAGGCACTGTATGTGAACTTTGTTGTCTACTAACGGGAAGGAGAAGGTGATGCATGGTGGAGCACTGTGGAAGAGCATGCAAAGAAGTCAACTTTCAACAGGGAATCTTTCCAGAAGTGGGAGAGGTTCCACCCCGCCTCCCTGCAGGATCAGAAAAGAGATGAATTCCTTGCTCTAAAGCAGGGGGACATGACGGTGCCAAAGTATGCAATCCAATTCACTGCAGTGTTAAGGTTTGCCCCTTTGTTTTACCATGAGGATGCAGAGAAGCAACGTCAATTTGAAAAGGGTCTTAACTGGAGGTTGCGTACTCCGCTTAACAATCAAAACTTTGCATCGTACCAGAAACTGTATGATACAACAGTCAAACTAGAGCACATTTTAAGGGAAAGAGTGTTGAGTATACGTGTGAGCAGCTTTATCCACATCGACCATGGAGAAACAGAAAAAGTAGAATATATATATGAGGAACCCATAACCCATCAGCTTAGGCTTTTGGGTTAGCAGCTGGGCCCAGTCCATATATGTATTCGGAGCATCGAGCAATGGTATCATACAATCGGACGCACAGTATTCGAAGGACTTTCGGATCACCTCTAGAAGCGTGCAGTCAGGAGGACCAGTGAATTCCAACAGGTTAATTAGTACTCTCACTTGCCACAGTTGCGGAAAAATTGGACACAACGCCAAGGATTGTCGAACCAGCACTGGAACATGTTACCGTTGTGGTGAGATGGGACATAAGATGGCAAATTGTCCCTTACGTGTCAACAGTCCTGGTGACAACCCCACGCGAAATCAGCCTTGAAAAGGAAAGTAGGCAGCTGGAAGCGTTTACATGGCTAAAAAGCAACTCACTGAGGAGGATGGAATGGCCACAACTGGTAATATTTATATTTTGGATAAATTTTGAATATGCTTTGTTCAATTCCAGAAGGACGTACTTTTGAGTATCTAGTGAATACCTAAACCCAAGACCTTGAAATTTGCACCTTGACCAAGGAAATTAGTGTTGAGATACCCACGGGTGGCATCGTGAACTGTAGCAATGCAGCATTCAATACACCTATGGATGTAGACTCTTGATTGATTCTCGTGTTTTTAAGTTATTTTAGATTGTTTTGTATAGTTTTTAATATTTTCATGTGGTTTTGATTATTTTAAAATCATAGCAAGTCTTTTTTGATAATATCTTGGATTTTCAAGTTATTTGAGATTATTTTATGATGTTTTTAATCTTCATATGTGTTTTTGAGAGTTTTAATGTCATTCCAAGTCTCTTTTAATAGTTTTTTTTTACGTTTTTAAGTTATTTGAGATTGTTTTATGTTGTTGTTATCATTTTTCATTTGTTTTTGTGTGTTTTGAAGAGATTTGAGTTATTTTTATGGTGTTTTTAATCTATTGAAGAGTTTTTGAGTTTTTTAAGAGTTCATTTCAATGGTGTTTTCATAATTTATTGCGTTTTCAACTTATTTGAGTTATTTTTTATGATGTTTTTTAACTTTTCTAATGTGTTTGGGTGTTTTAACCTCATTTTATGGCTCTTTTTATAGTGTATAGCGTCTTTAAGTTATTTGATATTGTCTTATTGGGTTTTTAGTTTCTTCATGTATTTTTGAGTGTTTTAAAGACCTGTCAGACTTGTTTTCATTGTTTCTTGTGTTTTCAAATTGTTTAATGATTTTCTTGTCTTTTCATACGTTTTTACTGTTTTAAGTTCATTTTATTATTTTTTTGGTTGATTTTTTTTGTATTTTCAAGTTATTTGAGATTGTTTTATTTTTTTTAAAAAAATACATTTTATTCATTTTTGTGGGTTTTGAAGAAATTTGAATTGTTTTTATGATGTTTTTAGTCTTTTGAAGTGTTTTTCAGTGTTTTGAGCTTGGTTCAATTACATTTTCATAGTTTCTTATTTTTTCTAGTTATTTGAGTTATTTTTATGAATTTTTTAGTTTTTCCAAGTGTTGTTGAGTGTTTTTCATAGTTTCCATTTCGTTCCAGTTATTTGAGTGTTTTGAAGAGATTTGAGTTATTTTTATAGTATTTTTTTAGTCTTTTAAGCTCATTTAAAGGATGTTTTTTGTGTTTTTCAACTTATTTGAGGTCTTTGTATGATGTTTTTGAATTTTTCTATTATTTTTTAGTGTTTTAAACTCATTTCAGGACTCTTTTCTATTATTTTTTTATTTGAGATTATTTTATAGTATTTCTTGTCTTTTTCATGTGATTTTTAGTGTCTTAAGGTCCTGTTTAAGGCTGTCTTAAACAGGATAATTAATCGTAAGTTAGTGAGGGATTGCGGGAAAAAAAAAACATTAAGTAGCAGTGTTCTAAAGGAGGAAGAATGATGTATAGAGATGAGAGGTATAGGGAGTTTGTTCAATCACATGAAATAGAGGGTTTTAGTTATTTTGGGATTTAAGATCAAATTTCATATTTAAGTAATAGATTGAAAATACAACATTTATATAATGGGATTTAGTTTAGATATTATGATGCGTAGTCAAAAAACTTATGTATAGAATTGTGTTGGCTTCAAATTTGCTTTGGTATGTAAAGAGTAACACATACTCATGCATGTGGGTTGTGGAAACATGAAAGATGGCAATCTAAGCTGCATTATGCGATCATGAGAAATACAACAAGCTTCGTGGACGAAATTTTCTTTAAGAACAGAAGAATGTAACATGTGTAATTATAAGGGATCATCATTTCATATGATAAGTCGCTCAATAAACTCTTTTAAGAAAAGAAGAGGTTAAGGGATAAAAACCTGAGTCTGTCAGCAAAAACTGGTTTAAATAGTCCCTGTTAACTTTGATCGATCGATGGTGTCACGAGGCAAGGTTGGTGGGAACTACTTTCCCGTTTTCTATATTTGTGTTTATTGCTGAGGAGGTGATTTGATACATTGGGTTTCTAAGCTATTTATAAGAAATAAATCAAGCTGTTTTACCTAACAAACAAAAACGTATTTGTGCAAGAAAAAACGTTTTTGGCCGGTGAAAATGAATAGTGGCCGGTGAAAACGTGTTTGTCAAGATTTAACCAACATATTACCCCTAATCTTGACATGACTCTTTTCCTTAACCAATGATCTCGGCATGTTGTTGCAGTGGCTGCCATAAACTCGATCTCATATAATGCCAATGCGAAGATCTTTTTTGCTTCTGTGTTCTTGCGAACTTCTCTTCGAGACCCTTCATTTTTGTTTGAAAATTGGTTAGTAGAGCTTTCCTCTCTTTTCCCATGTTCATGAATTTTTCTAACATTCCTTTCTGTCGTTCTGGCATGAATGCAATCCGCTTCTACTCCCATGCTAGTTTTCCTGAGTCTGAAGAGATTTCTAACTTTCTCGTTTTTCTGCTCATCGGGTCTCTGCTCCGATTTGCCCTTGAGTTTCATCTTATCACCGCTAGATCCCTTGCTTCCAATGAATTTCTAACCTCATCCCTATCGCAAGAGATGACATCTTCATCAATGACCCATTTTTTTTTTCTCGAAGGCACCATGTTTCTTGTGTTTCAGATCCATATTATCTTGTGGATGTAGGATAGTTCTCGATTTAATGTGACGACTTTCATTTCCTCTGCGCTGTCTGCGCGTCCTTGCTCGTCGACGATCTCGCCATCGTCGTCGTCAGAATTCACCGCTGCTGGTGTCGGGGGAACCCGAAACTTCTATGCGTAGAGTCGAGATAGATGGACTTGCCTCTCCTGTCGTAGGTGGCGAACAACCTACACCATCGACTGACTCTGTTGTCCCTGCCACACCTTCCGGCTTCTCGAAACTCGCTAGGAGACAGATTGATTTGGTTAACTCCAAACAAATCTTATAAAGGCGATTTGATGTGCGTTTCACGAACATCAACAACTTGTCGTTGTCATACAACTTTATGACATCTCCCATCATGTTGACCTCGCTTACATTCTCTGTCATCTGTCCAAGACTGATCATATTAGGAATGTAGTATACCTCATGGAGGATATACTAATTTCAATTCTTGTACTGGAATACGACCTTTCCTTTGTCCTTTACTTGAACGACATTGCCATGGCCAAGCCTCACCTCCCCGGTGAACTTTTCATCAAGTTCTTAGAACATATCTCGTCGTCCCGTCATATGATTGCTGACACCGTTGTTTAGGTATCAGACATCCTTAGTTGTTGTCTTTTCCTCCTCGCCATGGTAAAACACATTCACCACCCTTTCTTCTCTGGGTTATATGGTGTCTTGCTGTTTACCTCGTGTCTTCTCCTGAGACATGAAAAATAATAACGCTGGCTCGTCCAGAGTAGCGTCTGTGTACTGTCTCTCGTCGTTTCGTCGCTTGCTGCAGCACTCCGAAACAAAGTGTCCCATTTTCCCGCAGTTGAAACACTTGATGTGTCTTTTGTCACGACTTCTGCTGCCGGTGTCTCTCGCACCATCCTGACGCTCTGCAGAATTGTCATCTTGATCGCTCCTTCTTGGACCTCGTTCAAGCCACTCACCTTTCCCTTCGTATGAGGTATCGGACCCGTATTCCTAACCAGATGACGAAGCTTCCCGAGTGTTGTTCCTCTGGAGTGTCTGTCGTTCGTTACGGGTGAACATGACCTGACACCCACCATTACCGGTGTTATGCGGAACCGAGTTCTCTCCTCGAACGCCTTCAACCACCCTATGCCCTCCTCGAACGGCATCGTCTCAACATCGTAAAATTGTTCGATCCCGACAATGACTGTAAAGTACCTTTCTGGCACACAGTCGAGTAGCTTCTTGATTAGTGCAGCATCATTAAGATCTGCACCAAGGCTAGAAAATCGGCTGGACATGCCGCTGAGTTTTCCGGCGAACTCGTCAATTGACTTCGATTCCTTCATCCGCAGCGCATCAAATTTACTTTTCAATGTCTGCAACCGAACCTTCTTTACTCGATCAGCACCCAGGTAGCTCGTCTTGAGGCTCTCCCAAATTTCCTTTGTTGTTTTCTTCTCGGATTAACTTCATTTTTCTCTGCTGGTTCGACCGCCTCCCATACTTCATGAGCATCTAGGATTGCCTCCGTTTTTATCGTCCACACCGTATAATTATGGGAATACAACATCGGAAAATTAAACGATACTCCATCGCTCTCCTTCGATACGCGCTGGGGAATGACGAACATTTTTTTTCCTTTTTCTAAAAAAAAACAATTTTTTTTTCAATCACTTTTTTTTTTAAAAAAAAATAAAAAATATCCCTCAGTTCTAAATATAAATTTGACATCGATTTGACCAAATTTAGGGTTGAAATAAAAACCCCTTTTACCCTCTTTTTTCTGCCCCACTGCCGCCGCTCCCTTCTTCTCACACCCGAACAACTCTGTCTCCTTCCTCTGCTCCTCTTCACCCCTACTTTCAAGGATCACGATCTGGAGCTCCTTGCGAAATGATTTAAAGTGGTGAGGCTTGTTTGCTGTGATGGGTTCGGGATCGCCGGGTTAGCTGTCGTCGCCTTCTTCAACCCTGAATCTGCAGCCTTCATTGCCACCGCTATGGATTTTGTGAGGTGAAAGAGGGGTTGCTCTGGATGGTCGATCTGGGACGGCTGGCTCTATGGATCCGGGTCGGATCTGATTGCTACGGTGTCGGACCACTGGATGCGACTACCTCGACCGATATTTCCTCAGCCGGGTGTCCTCGGCAATTTGTCTCCTAATCTCTGAACGATCACCCCTAGCTTTGATACCAAATGTTAGTTTTGATCGATTGATGGTGTCACGAGACAAGGTTGGTGGGAACTCCCTTCCCGTTTTATATATTTATATTTATTGCTGAGAAGGTGATTTGATACATTGGGTTCCTAAGTTATTTATAGGAAATAAATTAAGCTGTTTTGCATAACAAACAAAAACGTATTTGTGGAAGGAAAACGTTTTTGACCGGTGAAGATGAATAGTGGTCGGTGAAAACGTGTTTATCAAAATTTAGTCAACAGTCCCGAGTTTACGGGGTATTCGGTTGAGTAAAGAAAAATACTCCGAAATTTCATTAAAAAAACATATGCAATAATTATAAATCAATTTGGCTTGTAAAAAGGAAATAAAAAATAAAAATAATTAATTAAATTTAAGAACCAACTATCTCGGATTTCCTGATGAATGCTGAGTAAACAAGCGTTTTCTTGAGGATTTACTCCGCTTACTTATTTAAGGAAATTTCAAGGAGAAAACTTTTCAAACAAGGAAAAGATATAAAAATCCGAATTTTCGGATTAAATAAATAATTTTTTCGATATGGTTTAAGAAACTTAGGGGCAAAAGTTTTGGTAGGAATAGCACAATGAATGGGAAACAGCTACAAACGAGAGATTACAAGTTGGAACCTTTTTGATAGTCAAATGTTAAGCCCTCACACGCAACTTCCCTGCACGAATTCGTTCTCGTCCATCCTCGACGGTACTCGACATTCCAAATTGGCCACCACCCAAGCCGACCCACACCACCAGGGCACCGATCCACCACGCCAGAAGGTTCGCCGCGTCGAACAGAATCTTCGGCTGCAATGGCGAAGGCCACATGGGTCTCCTCTTCGATGACGACAGTGACGGGCTCGATGAGGGACATCCATCAACCCGACCCGGCCCGGCCCAACCACAGCCCAATCGCGTGACCCGACCCAGAGCCCGATTGCTCGCGGTGCGACCTAATCCTTTCTTCCACTCTCACAGGGTCGACGGGGACGATTCTCGTCCCTGGCCGGACATCCCCGGCGCGGCGAGCCTTGCCAGTAATGACCCGACGCCGGCCGCACCCTCCTCTTGATCACCCACCTCTTGACGGTCCGCCGAACTCAATTGCGAGACCATCCCCGAGCCCCTGACTTAGTCAACTACCTTATGTGTGTATAGTACTACATATATACACAAAAATAATGCGTTTTTACTAGTGATCAAATACTTAAATAAGTGTTTTGCACATATATCGTGTAGGAGCGGGAGTTGCGGACATTGGGAATCCTGAGCAGGAATATTAATCGTAATCTCGTAGGCATTTGTTTTTGAGGTGGGATTGGTGGTTATTTTTATTTATAATTTAAATTTATGGATTTATTAAAATAATTTTTAAAATCTGTGTATATATCTGTGTAAATGAATCTGTCTGATTTGTTACATTATATGAAATGAATTAGTCCTGTTTATAATTTTGTTGAGCTAAAATATTTAAAAATCTTGGTAGGATAGAGTTGGGATAACGACGATATAGTTACATGTAATTTAATTATTAAAATTATTTTAAATGATTATATAGATACATATAATATAATGAGATATTTTATAAAATGGATTTGACCTGCTTTATCTGTATTTGTTAAATAAATTAATAGTACCATTGATGTCTAAATATGTCATTGTTATGAAGCTGTGTGAAACCTGTGAGATGCATAATAGAGTTATTCCGTGACTGATTCAATGTACGAAAATACTCAAATCATTACAAGTCATCTAAATAAACATGAACTTTATCATAAGTTAAAAATGAATATTTAAAATACTCCATGATAGTCAACTGCTATACATAACAATCTCTGTTAATTCTTGTACCTGATTAATTACGAACCTGAAAAATCCTAAAATGAACAAAAATGTTAAAAGATATTTAATTTGGATAATCTTGGGATTGTGATAGACATGTTTTACAGACTAGTTAGGGAAAAATAATTCATTCCGGAGTGATTAATTCCTTTCGTGTGTACGCAAAAACGGCGACAAGTCGGTCCGTTTTCCTAGGCATAAACCATTCTGGGGTATTCCAAGTCCACCTGTTAAGTCTTAGTATGGTCTAACTAATCTACTAGAGGCTTCCTGTTTCTTGAAATCATTCCCATATTCATTCTTGATGAAACATGAAAATTAGTGCGCGCACAAAAGACTTGAAATAATATATGTATCCTGTAAAAGATCATGTATTATGAAATAACACATGTGTCATATAAAAGATCCTATAGTATTTGAAATAATTACAAGTAACATGCTATCAAAATCCTGAAAAATATAAAGTTCTTGATACCTGTGCATAAATCCTGAAATTATAAAATGTTGATATACGGGTGCAGGAAACCTGAAGTTATTACCTAATCTACTACTGCCTGTCGTGTTATATATTGTTTGCCACGTAGGATCGAACATGTATATAATAAGACGTGTTAGTCCCATATAATTAACATGTATCCTTTATTACTGGGGCTTTAAATATAACGGTTACATGTTCGGTTACAGGTTGAAGAACGATCTGAGGGGAGTCGCTTAATCAACGGAATAAATGTCTTGCTCGGACAACATTTTGAGGTTCTATTATAATATTTTAGTTTTTAAGACTTGACTGTGATGTATTCACGACAATATGATATTTATCTTTCTATGAGATATTCAGATCACTGTAACATCGGATTTCTAGTTTATGTTTTTGTTACCTTAATCTCCTGTTTCCTGTCGTCTTGCTACGGATCGTAACGACGGTAATGTCACGTGTCATATTTTTATTGACGAAAAATCTTGAAGCGTTACAAAATGATATCAAATTAAACCATACGATCGCGTGTTGGACCTGTAGACAAGGGATTCGGGTCAGTCGCCTAACGAAGGAAGGTTGTGGGGCTTTGTGTCATGCTTGAAGTCGCAACGAGGACGTTGCGTTCTTCAATTGGGGATTTATGTAATACCCCAAGAAAATACTTAAACGATTTTGATAGTACTACCTATATCAATAAGGTATATCTTTTTTTTTTCGATAACCTATAATTTTAGAACCTTGTAATTAAGCATGGAGTAATGTTGGGATACATGACCTCCTGAAAACTGTTCCATGATGTGTGCGAGTGAGGCTAAATACTGGATTTTCTGTAATGATGGACCAAGGAACCGGAACCGATGAATTGGTGTGGGACGGGACAAAAAATTTAAGGAATAGAAAAAGTCGGAACGAGAAGAGAAATGACCTAGAACTGGACCGTCCCGTCTTATACTCACCCTAGTATCTATTCATAACTATATCAACTTGAGAAACCGATTGCAAGGTATCCAATGCTATAAAGACTGCAACGACAAATCATCACGCCAACAAGAATTTACTCTATCATCGTCCAAACAGTACATTGTCTGAATCGTGCTATCTTGTTTATCCTTAATCCCCTTCGAGATAAGTAGATTAGTCACGATGAAATGTACGTGTACAACACATACATTAAGATAAGCAAAAGCAAAGTCAAGGAGGAAGACCAATGACATTGGATCGAGAATTATAATGGCATAGGCAGGGCGTGAGGTGGATTCGGTGGTGATAGATATAATTTGAAAGCATCTCTCAATTCAAAAGTACTTTGGCATCTATATACTTCTCTCTCTGGTTATGATGCCACTCATGTCAGTTCAGAAGAAGTTGCAGGACCCATCCATCATCCACACATATATGTTTACAACCACCTTTCATTTACTTTATTTTTATAGAAATTTTTTTACCCTGTTGTAAGCAACAATCAGATAGAAACGGCTGCGCATGTCTTTTTTCATCGTGATTGAAGTTTAAAAAAAAATTAGATTAAAATTTAAAAACAATTAAATAAATATGTGATCAAGAATGACCTATGGTAATTTTTTGTCATGTTTCCGGCTAGAACCATTTTCCCTTTTAAACAGTAGATATTTTTTTGGATGGGAAAAAATCAAAGATGCAGAGGAAGAGTGGAACAAATTGAATAGAGGTAGAGGTAGAATGGGTTTAGAGCAAGGAAGCCAAAAACATAAGAGTGTGGGTGAAGGTGGGCTTAGGTCATTTTGTATGAGTAGAGGGGCAAAGACTACCGATCGATCCTATCATTAGGGTCTGTTTATCTGATCTGATCCGTCGATCAAAATGACTTACAAGTATGCTAGAATAGCTTATGAACACATTAAGACTTGAAACTTCATCAACAATACATACAAGTCATCCTCAAGCATTTTACACATGTGACTATAATATCTCAACTGAAAGTTACTATATTCAAAATTTTTGAAATCCCTCAAAATCCTTCGTATGTGTCGATCAAACTATGAAAGAACGGCTGAGTATCGAAAGTAATAAAAAGACATCTCAAAACAATATTTAAGTGTTGTAAGAAGAAAATAATACTAAACTAAAACGGGGTTTTGCCTACTTTTCCTCCATCTTTTCTTCTCTTATTCTTAACAAAATGGGGTACATTTACAAAGGGGAGGACACAGCCTTTTATAGCCAACATGGACGGTTGCAAAGCAACATTTTCTCCCTACATGAACAGTGTCGGGCTCTATATGAACAATACTAAACAATACATGAACAGTATCAAACAGTACTAGCGGTTCCCTCAAGGAATAACAAATGATAAGAAAAGTAGACATAGAAAATTAAGATATAGATAACATTCACATGTATTTCACAACATTCCCCTTTAAATATATCTATCACTTGAAGTGAGATTGTCTCATTAAAACCTTATCTGAAAAAACCCAATGTGATAAACACCAAGTCGAAGGAAAAAGAGGATAGTCTTCCCCTTAAGTCAAACACCTTTAATCTTCAGAATTTTCTTGAAGAAGATTCTGAAGTATGCGTATTCCAATCTTTTCTTGAAGCTTCGTAAAATTTGTACTTAGTAATGCTTTTGTAAACAGGTCTGTCAAGTTATCACTTGAGCGTATCTGTTTCATATCTATATATACATCCTTGATATATGTGCTTCGTTTTATTATCCTTGATGTATCCTCCTCTGAGCTGTGCAATACAAGCAATATTATTTTCATAAAGTATGGTAGGAGCTCCTCTAACAGATGATAACCCACATGTCTCTTGAATGTGTTGAATCATTAATCTCAAAGATACACATTCTCGGCTTGCTTTATGTATTTCTATAAGTTTTGAATGATTAGAGGAAGTTGTTGTGAGGGTTTGTTTTATTGATCTGAAGGATATAGCAGTATCATTATAAGTAAATACAAATCCCGTTTGAGACTTTGTATTGTGACGATCAGACATGTATCCAGTATCAGCATATCTAGTTAATGTAGACTTTGATCCTTTAGGATATAGTAATCTCATATCAACACTTCCTCGAAGATAACGCATTATGTGCTTGACTCCATTTCAATGTCTCCTTGTAGGTGTAGAACTGTATCTAGCCAACAGAGTAAGAGCAAATGCAATATCTGGTCTTGTGTAGTTTCGCGCCCAATTTTACTTAGGTAAGGAACATTTGGTCCCAAAATTTATTCGCCTTCTTCCGATGGTCAAAATTCATCTTTCTTAACATCCAATGAGTGAACAACCATTGAAGATTTTAATGAATAAACATTATCTTATAAAATCGAGAAAGAACCTTCTCCTTGTATGTTGATTAATGGATAAATATCCCGGATGATAGATACTCTACTTGTATTTCTACGAAGAATTTTGTTCTTCCAAGATCCTTCATTTCGAACTCTCTTTTCAAAAGTTGAGACGTCTTAATTAGCTCCTCTAGAGTACCTACAGGTTCAAATCGTCCACATATACAACAATGATAGCAAAATCATTTCTTGACTTTTATGTATTCATTTCTAATAAGGTATTCACTTAATCTATTATTCCAAATACGATCAGATTGTTTCAATCCATACAATGACCTTTGCAACTTAACAGAATATAACTAGTTAAGTCTTTGCGCTTTAGGTACCTTGAATCCTTCAGAGATTTTCATATAAATCTCAATATTAAGGGATCCATATAAGAATGTAGTGACTACATCCATTAATTTGGTTTCCAATCCATACATAGTTGTCATGCTAATAAGGAAATGAAATACAATTCCATCCATCGCCGGTGAGTAAGTTTCAGAATAATCGATACCATGTCTTTGTGAGAAACCTTGAGTTACTAATCGAGCTTTATATCTCACAACTTCATTCTTCTCATTTCGTTTTAGAACAAATATCCATTTATTTTCAACAGGTGTTACATCATATGGGGTTCGGACAATTGGTCCAAAAACATTTCATTTGGACAAAGATTGTAATTCTACCTTAATTGCTTTTTTTTCATTTTGCTCAATCCTCTCTTTGTCAATATTCTTCAACACTTCGGGGTTCGGAAGACATGTCAAAACTTACATCGATTTCTGATGCAATAAAATATGCAAATATCTCATTAGCATCAATCTTTTCTCTGTCCCATACAAGATTAGTGCTTGCATAATTGATCGAGATCTCCTTATTTTCAGATTCTGGGACTTCACATGGAATTTTATATCTCTCATGAACCAAATCCTCTTGTGAAGTATTTATCACTTCAGGGATACCTTTCATCTCATAGGTTTGAATGATATTTTTTTCATGTCTTCTTTTTCATGGCATAGAATCTTTGGCACCCATCGGTTTTCCAAGTTTCTGACGTGGTTTATCATTCGAAGGAGCAGTCTTCAGGTATATCTTTTGTTACAGACGTATTTATTATTGGTATATGGGACCTGATAATTTTACTTACGTCGTTAAAAGCATCAGGAATTTTATTTATAATGTTTTGCATGTGGATAATCCTTTTAACTTCTAGTTCACATTTATTCATTTGAAAATCCAATCCTTGTAATCCGGACGCTTTCCACACAAATTCCGATTGTGATTTTCCCAATTTGTTATCTTTTCCTAAAGAAGGAAAATTTTTCTCATCAAAATAACAATCCGCATGTCTAGCATTAGAAAGATCATCATTAAGAGGTTCTAAATAACAGATAATCAATGGTGAATCATAACCCACATAAATTTCAAGTCTTCTTTGTGGTCTCATTTTAGTTCGTTGTGGGGGTGTAATAGGGATGTAAACAGCAGATCCAAATACCCTTAAATGAGAGATATTTGGTTCTTGACTTTCAACGAGTTGTAATGGTGAATATTTATGGTATATCGTTGATCTAATACGGATAAGATTAGTAGCATGTAAGACAGCATGACCCCAGACAGATACAGGTAACTTAGATCTCATAATCATTGGTCGTGTTATCAATTGAAGTCTTTTAATTAAAGACCCTGCTAGACCATTTTGAGTGTGTACATGTGAAGCAGGATGCTCGATTGAAATTTCTACTAACATACAATAATTGTTAAAAGTTTTTGAGGTGAATTCTCCAGCATTATCAAAAAGAATGGATTTAATTGGATTATCGAAAAATGATTTGGGATAATAGCTTAGCAAATGCAATATTACGAGTACAAAGAAGACTAAAATGAGACCATCTTGTGAAAGCATTTATTAAAACCATAAAGTATCTAAATGTTTCTAAAGATGGATGAATTGACCCAAAAATATCCCCTTGAGTTTTTTATATGAAAGATGGGGATTCAGCTGACACCTTTGATATGGAAGGTCTCATAAAGAGTTTTTCTTGTGAACAAGAAACACAAACATGATTACAATTCAACAAACCTTTCATATTTACTAATGGGTTAAAACTTTCAATAATTCATCTCATCATCGTACTTTTCGAATGTCCAAGTCGTTCATGCCAAAACATAACAGTTTCTGAGTTAATGAGTTTCAGGTTCATAAATTATGTGACTCGATTACTCTAATTTCACAAAATATAATCTAGAAGCAAGTGCTGAAAATTTTTCCACAATCTGCTTGCAACCATTTGTGGAAATCGTTGAAATGAATATCCTTAAAATTAAGAAGGTTTCTTCTGGATTTTTGAGAATACAACATATTTTTTATGCGAAACTGAATCCCATTTGGTAATGTAAAATTGACACTTTCATATCTTTTTATTAGTTTTGACGTTTCAGATATGATACCAATATTTGCTTCTGCCTTGTTTAAGTAGAAAAATATTTTTCACTTTGAAGGATTGTGTATGTTGTTGCGCTGTCAACTATACATATAAAATAGAAATAAATCCACTTTCTATTGATAATTCTTTACATAAGTAAATAGATTTTATTAATCTCAATATTTTATTAAAATAGAAATATACGTAGATTTAGAGGGATTATACATTAATATAAAATATAGTTATTGCAACAGACGCATATAACACACATGTTTTACAAGATATTCAATATTACATATCTTAATAATCTTTTAACTCATTCCACCAATCAAAAGCATCATCTAAAGTAAGTTCATTAATATCATTCTCCTTATTGAAATATTCAGCTGTATCTGCAGAATCCACTGATGGTATAGACACACTTGTTTCATGACTGATGAAGTTAGTCTCCACTTGTATGTCCTTATCCTTTATTGAAGTTCGATAAAGGTTAATAAGATGCTGAGATGTGTTGCATGTACAAGACCAATGTCCTTTCATTTAACATCGAAAACAAATTCCTTTATTATCATTTAGGGGTTTCTCATTTGGATTTTTCCTTTCTACTGTATTGATTTATCATTCTGTCTTTCTCATATGGAGTCACTTCAAGTGGCTGTTTGTATTATATGGTTTACGTTGATCATGAAATCTTCCTCGATCACTACCATGATCTCGTCCTCTCCCACGCCAATATCCACCTCTGTTCCTTTGGAAAGAGGTGGCAGTTACTTTAGGTAAAGAGACGAAACCGATTGGACGAGATTGTGAATTTTTCAGGAGTAATTCGTTATTTTTCTCAGCAACAAAAAGACACGAAATTAGTTCATTATATTGTGTATATTTCTGCATCGTGTATTGTTGTTATAAAATCACATTTTAAGGATGAAATATTGAATATGTTTTCTCCAACATATCCATTTAAGAAACTGTCCCTCCACATAATGTTAGTTACGATGTGATCTTTAATAATGTAAAATTATATTTTTGTATAAATTTAAAATCTTGTAATCTCAAGCTCAACAAGTCATGCCTTATTGCAGGAAGGAATACCAATTTCTGGTGGTCGAATCTACCTTGTAATTTAACCCATAATTCATATGAATTTTTCATAATTAAATATTCAGATTTGAGTGTCTCATGGAGATGATTGTCTTAGAAAAATTAATGTCATTGTATTTTCTTGCATCGATGCTTCATTATTTGTCGTTATAGTGTGGCCAAATCCGTTACCATTGAGATGCAATTCCGCATCCACGGTTCATGAAAAATAAATTTTTCCAAATATCTCAATTGCAACAAATTTAAATTTAGCAATATTTGTTATGATTTTTTGATAAAATTAAATTTATAATTAATTACATTATTATGTGAATAAAACATACATAACACAATAATATTAATATCAAGTTAAGAATAGATAAAAGTAGATCATTATTACAAACAATATAGAGAAGCATAAATCGTCAAGATTTTTAGTCATTCGTTTATGCATTTCATCATAATATTCAAGAACCATTTCGTCGCAGCTATTTCGAGTTTGAGACGTATACCTTAAACAATAAAACGAAAATTAATTCTCACCACTTGGAGCCAAGAAGCTGCTGCTGCACTACACTTATTACTCTTCGTAAACTAGATCTTGGCTTCATATGAACTAGACGTCAAAAGGTAAAAATTGATACAGTTCACGGAAAGTAGAGGGTGCAGTGCAGCAGCAGCCAAGGACTTACCGCAGTACCAACGACATGCCGATATGTCGAATGGCCCCCTTGATCAAACAGGATGAAATTTGGCCTATTGGAAAGCGGATTGTAACGCCCCGATTTTTCCTTATTTATTAATGATACATATGACGTCAGTGTCGCTGACCCCAACGTCTCAATTATGCAAAAATTATACTTCCTGACTTAGTCATAAGAATTAAGTTAAGTTCATTTATACATCATTAGTTTAGAAATTTTTTATGCACTCAATCATAACTTAGAATATCATCTTTGTAGTAAAATTTACCTATTTTGCTAGGATCAGAGTATCTTTCACACATAAGCTACATCTAGCATCAAATCTTATGTCACACTTCTCCTTCAAATCTTGCTCCTGTAACAAAGAGAAGAAATAAGTCACAGGAAAATAGTAACCGTGAGATGTAGGAGCTCAATATCATGTCGGCTCCCTTACTAGGGATTACACGAGAGAAGAATGTAAGAAAAGAAAAAGAAAAATAATCAATTGTATCCATTGTTCTATTACTTTGAAATTATCATGTCAGTCTGACATTCACAATTATCATCATAAGCATACTAGTGATTCATCCTAATCACATTAGCATATTTAAGACGATATAACAACACTTAAAACTAGACGTCCATCGACACTCTAAACATTATCAACGTCATACCCTTTATGGTAATGCAATCAAGACCTTCATATCAAACAAATTAATCCTTTGTGTTTTATAACAAGTCACTGTATAACATATGCGACAGATATAACGGTCTTTGTGTTTTATATCATGGAGTTATCCCACCAATTATGGATTCACTCCTTTCACTCACTCATCCTCTTTATACCAGCAAACAAGACATAACACAAACACACACATCATCTTATCACGGCACACAACAAGTGATAGGCAATAAGATACGTCAGAACGTATTTTATGTCAAATACAATTAGCGACTATGATCAAAGATTCCAACGTATATAATTATACTCACGATATAATAATACGCATCGTCACACACAATAAATATAAACGTTATCTTTTTTACCATAATTCTTCATATGCACATGCTCGGTCTCGTCCTTAAGTGACAACAAGGAATGTGTACAAATCCTCCTCTTATTAATAATAAAGGATTCTCATCGTCTTATAATCCTAACTTTATCTTTTTTTCTCAAACTCTCCTTCGTTTCTTCTCTTGTATGATAAGGAGTGTTTTTATTTTTGTAAGAAGATTTTCAAGAAAAAGAGAACGTGTATTTATAGAAAAGTAAATTGATTAAAACAGTTAAGTGGAAGATAAATAGATATTTAGTGGATAATTAGTGCATAATAATCTAATTTAGGTGGAGTAGAAATTGACATAAAGATAAATAAGTGCAAAAATAAGGATTAAGTCTTTTTCATATAAATACGATATTTTCATATTAAGAACCATATTTCTCCGTAGATGTGTATTAGGGTTATATTTCATCCATATTTTATATTCATTCACTATTATAATTTCAAACAATTCTTATAACCCTGCAAAATTTTATTATTCACGTTAATATCGTGATATTAAATTTTACGGAATTTTTCGGATCTTTACATAGATATGCTCGGCCGTCATCTCGATCGCCACCATCATGATCACGAACATTATGATCTCGAATTTGGCATGGACAAAATTGGTTAAAACTCTTAGGATGACTTCGAGATGCACCGAAAGATAGTACACGTATTCGGTGCGATAATTCCTATAAAGCCAATGTCAAAACGTAGAACTTGAAGTTAATCATGTGTGATTATAAATTTAAGAAAGTTGTGACAAAACATAAACAATCACATGGATAAAGATAATTATGAAGACAAGGCTCCAATGTGAGTAACAGAACTCTGACCAACTGACAGTTTCTATATAATTTAAATGAGGATGAAAGGTTACAAATTGTTAGGCTAATAGATCAAAAGAAGAACTTCAATCCTAAAAAATTAGTCCAATAAAAAAAACTCTCTATAATTTATAAATAATTTCATGGTTACCTGCCTAGTCGATAGGAATAAATCGATTCTCGGATATCTACGGTGACCCACTTTAAACAGCGTTCATTTCGGACACTTCACAACATCAAGCAAGGCTCTTCCCTCCCAATAAATCAAACACCACGTAATCCTTTCCTGGATCGTCCTTTTTGCAGCATCCAATCAATCAACAAGAGTATTAATTGTTAGACTCATAAGTTTAAAAAAAAATCCAATCCTAAAGGATCAATCCAATGAAAGATTTTCTTTTTAAATTTATAAATTATTTCATGATTTTTCACGTAATTGATATCATGACCCTCACATTATAACTCAAATCTTAAGGAATATGAGCTAATCAATGGATTGATAATACAAGTGGATGTTAGGCCTATGTATGGATAAATCATATTGATGTCAGTTTTCATCCAATCAGATTCGCGTGTGATTAGAATGCCATATTGGAAACTATAAATCTTGAGTTTTTGAGTTGATTTTGTCGATAGATTCCCTTTTAGTCATACATATAATCTTGTGTATGAGGGGTTACTTATGAGTTATGGCCCCAAACAACGATGAGCATGTTGTACAAGTACAACGTCCTTGTTGGAGGTGCAACGTGATTCCTTGTAAGAACTAGCACAATCTATATGATGATTTACCAATCGATTTTATTTTCTAATCTTATTTACCAGTTGGTTGTTAGAACTAGCACAATCTTACATATCTTTAACCTATTTGTCCGAATAATTTTGATAAAGAAATCAATGATGATGTCCCAAGAACCAAATGAGCGAGCAAAGTTGCAAATGGGCGGAGCAAAGCAAAGCAAAGCTGTGAGCAACGTGCATATGCTTCAAAGTCCTTTGCTTTGAAAATCGACCACATTTTTATCACTTTTACTTCTATTTTGCAGGCTCAGTGTGCATTAATGTAGTGGAAAATATGGTTCATGTACTGCAACTTTCACATTTTCCATTCCATGTTGTGCTTTGAACAAAGGGCTAGGCTAGCTATCTCCTTTTTTTTTTTTTTTTTGCACTTTTGAATAATTTGTCACATCTTGTTTCCTCTTTTGAGGGAAACATATACCCTTCCCACACTCTTTATTGTTCATTTTACTTCTCTTTGAAAGCTAAATTGCACCGTGTGATGGTAGCCTCATTTTCTCCAACTTCGAATTTGGATCAAGTTTTTAGGTGTACAATGCTTTGTGATCTTTGAGATACATCTTATAAACTTATCGCAATGTCCATGTGTTAAATAAATCTATCATAACAAAATTGGTTAGTGATTTTAATTCAAATACAGAATACTAGCTAATACATATATCGATCGAGACATGAACCCTAACTACAACAATGGTTGCACTAGATTAATATGGTCAAACACGGCAAGTTAGTACTAGCCCTGTCTAAAGTCTAAACGTGTCCTTTGAGTTTCGAGTTTTTGATAGGATCCAATGCATTGACATCACCATGGAACAAATCCATAATTCGTAATTGTACGTAAGAGTGTAGACTTGTTTATGATCTCTCCATAATTGGGATGATGGCTTTACGGGTTCTGCTGTCCGGACCCAAACAACCATCTCTAACTTTGCTTACCGGTCCACTGGACCCAAATAAAATTTTCACATGGATGGGCTATTGAATTTTCAAGGAAAAATATACTTGGCCCAGTATCCATCCAAGCCCAATTATGGAAGGGCTCAAGGTCAGACCAAAAGGCTGCAATTGCCCATGTTAGAGCAACTCCCCCCCCAAGCATTCCAAATTATAAATTAAGTTTATGTAACATAAGTCCTTCAAATCTTTTTTAATTATAAATAAGTTCTTTAAATCTTCATAATTTGAAATTATTCCTTCAAACTATTATGTAATGGACAAAATAATTCATTTCTTGTCTAAAACATTTTATAATTTCAATAGAGTCCCTCAAATAGTTATTTTAAGATAAAATAATCCATGTTTTAAAACTAAATAATCAATGTTTTATTATTATTTTCATCAAAACGTTGTTTATTTTATCTAAAAATATGAATTAATTAAATACAAATAAAAGATGTTTCTGAAATATTACAATTATATTGTTAAAAAAAAAAATGAATTGTATGGATTACTTTGTCCCATAAATAATAATTTGATGGACTAATTTAGAATTATAAAGATTTAAGAGATTTATTTGAAATTAAATTTTTTTTGAGGGATTTATATGACAAAAACCCTTATAAATTTGGTAACCAAAATGATAAAATGATTCTGCACTCTGCCATGTCATTTATTTTCTCAAATTTGATAACAAACATGACATTGTCATATGTCAATATTAATACTATTCAAATTATCAAATGCTTTGTTGTCAATTTTGGTATTGATCATGTATCTTGCACCCTATGAAATTTCGGCTTTTAGTTGCCATTTCTCAGTTTTGTCAATGAAAATAGCAAGCATGGATATAGAACACAACATCATTTGTTCTCAACGGTATCATTTATCTTGTCAAAAAATTAAAATGACAACATCAATGAGAGCTTAAGGGTAAAGTTGTTCTTGGAGTCAGAAATAAAATACATTTGGCACTAGAGTTGTACACAAGTCGAATCGAGACGGACATCTACGAACTAAGACTTGAACAAAACTATTCATCTCGGGTTGGGTTTTAGTTGAGCTTGAACTTGAGTGAAAAAATGGTGTCGAGTTCGACTCGTATGAGAACTCGCATACTCATCAGCCACTCATCGAGTCAAAGTTGAGTTTATCAATGAGATCGAACTAGTGTCAAACTCGAGTTTATCAATCGGATGAGACCAGTGTCGAACTCGGGTTTCTGAATTATTATTTTTTAAGCAAGGTTACCAAAGTTGATTCACATACACATTAATTTTATTCAAAATTTCATTTTTCAATGTTTTTTAAATATTAGATTATCACTCTGCGTGCGACACAAATTATTTATGATCATTTTATCTATCTGTGTTAAATTATATATTTTTGTTTTTATCGTGGTTTTTTTTTTGTGATTTCGTATGATATGGATCATAATAAAAGAACATGAAATTTATTTTGTTTTCTTTTCCTTTTTTTTTGTAAAAAAATTAAAATGTGTTTTGGTAAAAGACGTTTGAATCTATAAGCGAACCCCAAATCTGAGACAAATTAAGGTTTCAAATTGAAACACAAAAGAGGTTGATAAACTAAGGTTTCAATCAAGGTTCATTAGTTGAGTAGTGATCTCCGTATCTTTAACGCCTGAAAGCGTATCATTGACAACAGAGGAGGAGAGATGAGAGAAGTAGAGAATATCTGTGATTTTGAATTGAAATCAAAGTGGTTAATGAAAAATGTTGTTAAGAAGAACAACTAAATATTGTTTATGTTCCACATATCATCAGATTATTTTATACACTTATATATAATAATAGATTAGGAAAAAATATGATTTATGATTTATTTATAGAAATTGTAATAGAAGTTTTATCACATTTTTTAATTAAAAACTAGAACATAACCCGTGCTATACGTGGCATTTATTAATTCTTTGATCGAAGTTGTATTGTAGTAATAAAGTGGAAATCTTGATTTGTAACATCAGGTTTTTATTTTTTGTTGGTGCTCACCTTTTTTTCTATTTTTTTTCATATGCGCAAACTTTCATTCTTCCACTATAGGGCAAACAAATACATCACGTTTTAGACCCCATAAACATTACCTTTCAAAACTTTAACAGGAAAAACGCCCTATACAATCATACCTCTCTAAACATCAAAAAACAAACCCCATTTTTTTTTTACATCAAATCATCTCAATTTTCCTAATCATCCAGCATATTGGAATAACCTCGCCACCACTTCGCGAGGGTGACTAAATCCTACGTCTATTATTCATCTAGTACGTCTTAATGAAAAAAACTCTTTCAACACTAACCTTCATTTCGTACTTCTCGCTGGAGGACAATAACACTCCTTGAAAACGTTGTGCTAAATCACATACACTGCAGCCACAAAGAGCTTCCTCCTTTTCATTGTGTTACCACTTTTCCCCTTTGTAAGATCATCCATCCTACCCATCTATCTCAGCTATTAGCCTTGTAGTGAGCCTTCAAGAAGCTCAAGATTGGTTTCAAGATAGCTGTAGAAAAAGCACAGTTCATAAACAAATGATCTAGCGCCTCATCTTGGCACCCACACAAAGGACATCCCTTCTCCGAGCAGATCCTGTATACAACCACATCCTTGTCCTCAATCTTTCTCTGATAGCAAGCCACATAATAAAAGCATTAGCAGGTCTAACCCTTTTCTCTAAACCAGCTTCGCCCATGGTTGTGTGCACTTATCAGGTATAAGTTGCTTATAAACCATATATGACACATGATCAGGATTACACATCAGTTCAACAAGTAAGCCTTTCATAATATCCCTGACCTTCATCAACGATTTCCATACCCAGCTTTGCCATCACTTTCTTTGGACCTGTCAGATTGAGCAATTCCGTATATAATATTCATGAACCCAACATATCCACAGTCTATCTTCCTTCTTCTGTATAGTCCAGATCTTCTTTTATAATAACGCTACGTTCTAAGCTTTAAGATCTTTGAACTCAAACCCGCATTGTTTCTTAGGACTACACACATCTTCCCACACAACTAGAGACCTATGATTATTCATGGCAGTTTCAGTCCATGAAAATCTTAGACAAATGATCTTAATTTCCTCCAACACCATCTTGGGCATATACATGACTTGGCTCCAGTACGTTTCAATGGACATGAGGATGGACTGAATTAGGACAGCTCTTCCAGCATATGTTAATAATCTAGCCTCCCAGCTCTGTATATGAGACAACATCTTGTCAAGAATAGGTTGGAAGTGCTCCAATTCTTACAGATAAAAAGGATATACCCGGATATTTCACCAGGAGTTCGCATCTCTTGAAACACAGAAACCCAATCAGCCTCAGTTCCTCCTCACCAGTCAAGCCTCTAGAGTAAATTTTACTCTTTGTTATATTAGGTTTTAAGCCTGAAAAGAGAGCAAAATGGTCCAGGATGGTCTTAATAAGCTGTAAGCTGTCAATTTTAGGTTTGCATAGGATGATAAGATCATCCGCAAAACACATATGCACCAGCTTAACCCTCTTGCATCTTTGTTGGAAACTGAAGTTAGGATCTCTGCAAATCTTGCTCAAGCCCCTAGCCAGATACTCCATAACAATAAGAAAGATATATGGAGAGAGAGGATCCCCCTTGATGTAACCCTCGTTTCCAATCAAAGAAACCTTCTAAGCATTCATCTTTCAGTGGCAGAGCAAGAGCTTGGCAGAGCAGCGGCAGCTAGTTTTCAGTGGCAGAGCAGCGACAGCTTGCTTTCAGTGGCTGAACAGCAGCACCTTGCTTTCAGTGGCAGAGCAGCACCTTGCTTTCAGTGACAGAGCAGCACCTTGCTTTCAGTGGCAGAGCAGCATCTTCCAATGACGAGGTTTTTAGCTACAGTGCAAAAGCAGGTTTCAGTTTACAGTGCGAAAGCAGTGGCACAACTTCAATTCCAGAGAAGCAGGTTTTTTGATGAAATTGGGATTTTGGAAGTGGTAGTTTCAATTGCTGTTATCCCTACTGCATTTCATTTCTTCATGGTGATTTGGAAGAAAAAATCTATATGGTGCAACCAGAAGGCTTTGAAGTAAAAGGAAAAGAGCAAAAGGTTTGCAAATTAAAGAAGAGTTTGTATGGACTAAAACAGGCCCAAGACAATGTTACAAGAAGTTCGATTCGTTTATGACGAGTCATGGGTACTAGAGATTCAAGGCTGACCCGTGTGTTTACTTCAAAAGGTTTCGTAATGGAAAATTTCTAATCCTTCTGCTTTATGTAGATGATATGTTGGTTACAGGACATGATACTCAAATGATTGCCATGCTGAAGAAGGAGTTGTCCAAGGCATTTGATATGAAGGACATGGGCCAAGCACGTCAGATATTAGGCATGCAGATTACTCGTGACAGGAAGGCCAAGAGACTTTGGTTGTCACAGGAGAAGTATGTTGAAAGAGTGCTTAAGAGATTCTACATGAACGGAGCAAAGGAAGTAAGTTGTCCGCTTCCTAGCCATTTGAAATTGAGCAAGAAACTGTGTCCATCTACAGAGAAAGAAAAGGATGAGATGTCAAGCGTGCCATACTCCTCAGCTGTAGGAAGTTTGATGAATGCGATGGTTTGCACAAGGCCGGATATAGCTCATGCAGTTGGTGTGGTGAGTAGATTTCTTTCTAATCCCGGAAAGTAACATTGGGAGGTTGTGAAGTGGATCGTTAGATACTTGAAAGGCACTTCCAAGTTGTGCTTGAGTTTTGGAAAGGGTGAGCCTGTGCTAGAAGGCTACACGGATGCAGATATGGCTGGAGATCTAGATCACCGAAAATCCACTTCAGGTTATGTTTTCACTTTTGCAGGGGGAGCCGTGTCGTGGCAATCCAAGCTACAGAAGTGTGTTGCTTTGTCAACTACAGAAACAGAATACACTGCAGCTACTGAGGCTGGCAAGGAGCTATTGTGGTTGACTAGATTTCTCCTGGAGCTTGGTATGCAACACGAAGAGATGATGGTATTTTGTGATAGTCAGAGTGCCATAGAGTTGAGCAAAAATGATGTGTATCATTCCAGAACTAAGCACATTGATGTGAGCGGGATGCAATTGCAAAGCAGAAGATGAAGCTGAAGAAAATCCACACGGATAAGAACCCGTCAGACATGCTCACGAAGACAGTTACTAAAGACAAGCTTGAGCTCTGTTGCCGGCTTGTCGACATAGATACTAGATAATGATCTGCAGACAGGTGTGCCTCCCTCCTTGGGCTGGAGGGGGAGATTGTTGGGCCTGGAAAAGGTCCAGCCCAAGAAGAAAAAAAAAAAAACATTGATCAACACTTGTTGGTCTTTCATAAAAAAAAAAACTAGTTTTTATGCTGTTGCTTTTCCTTGGTTGAGTAAGTGTTGTGCCCAAGTTTTGCATCATTGTTGCAGGGTACATCAAACACACACACAAAACCAAAGGGGAAGAGAGAGCAGCAGCTTGGCGGAGCAACATCTTCCTGTGGCGAAGCTTCATCTTTGAGTGGCAGAGCAGTGGCAGCTTGCTTTCAGTAGCAGAGCGGCACCTTGCTTTCAGTGGCAGAGCAACACCTTATTTTCAGTGGCAGAGCAGCATCTTCCAGTGGCGAGGTTTTCAGCTACAGTGCAAAAGCAGGTTTTAGTTTAAAGTACAAAAGCAGTGGTACAACTTGCAATTCCAGAGAAGCAGGTTTGGATGAAATTGAGATTTTGGAGCGGGTAGTTTCCATTACTGTTATCCCTATTGCATTCCATTTCTGCTTCTAGTGTATGCCTCAAGTTTTAGGTCTAAAAACTTGAGAAGAACAATTGTATCTGTTTTGCTGATATAGTACAGTTTGCCGGCGTGCGTCCCGTGGTTTTTTTACTCTCCAACTTGGGAGGATTTTCCACGTTAAATCTTGTGTCTGTGTCATTGTGGTTGCTTCTCTAACTTCCAACACAATAGCACCGTCTCTTGTTAGGTTCTCAGTATTCCGTAACTAGTTACCGAAAAACCCAACATTAACCACACACGAGAAGGAGGTAGAAGAGATACATAACATCACCCAGCATAGAAATCTGTCATCAAAACCCAATGCTAGCATCATCTCATCAATTGCCCTCCAATGAACTTAGTCGTAGGCCTTCTAAAGATCAATCTTGATGAAGTACCTAGAGGAGATATATTTTCTCTCGTACCCATATAATAGTTCCTGGCACATCATGATATTATCCCATATGCATCTACCCTCTACAAAGGAAGCCCGAGCCTTGCTAATAATACTAGGTAGAATTGGTTTTAACCTAGCAGACACCATCTTGGAAATAATCTTGTACACGATATTACAATAGGAAATAGGTCTATACTCCTATACAGTTGAAGCATGAACACGCTTAGGTATGAGACTAATCGAAGTGCTACTGATCTGCTTTAGCATTTGAAAAAAGTCCAGAACTACTAGAGTTACCATCAAGTCTTGCTCCTGTGACAAAAAGAAGAGGAAATACACAAAAAATAGTTGTCGTGAGCTATCGGAGCTTAATAACGTGTCGGTCCCCTTCTCAGGGGATTACATGAGAGAAGAAAGTAAGAAAAGAAAAGGAGAATAATCACTTGATCCATTGTTCCAACACTCTAGAATCAACATACGAGTCCAATAAAGCAGATTAAACACATTGATCATCTATTCGAGCATATTAGAATAAGCACATTATTCATACCACACAGAATCACCAAACAATTATCGAACCAAACAACACCACCGCACCAACATACTTCTCTCTCTCCTACCCAGTCATTTATACGTTAATAAATATTTCATCTTGCGAATGTCCCAAATATGTTACTGGGAGCATATTAAACTCAAAGTGTCCCATTTACTATTGTCATACCCTTTCTGCTATGATAGTCAATACCTCCATATCAAACAAATTGAGTCAGAGACATTGTAACGCGATAGGTTCGCAGTTCAAGTCTCACGCATTGCTACACTCAGGAGTTCACTCAAAACTCTGTTACACTTACCATCATATCAATCACAACTTAATAGTTACCCTCAATGTTTTAATTATGTCATTGTCAAGACTTGATCAATTTCATAAAAAAGCTCTCTTCAGCTTTACCAAAAGGAACATCCGCGAACGGGGTCAGCCAAACCGGAACCCACAATCTCTTGCAATGAGATACCCTCATATCAAAACGACTTCACAAGGTCAATGAAAGAAAGTCACCATCAAGTCACTGTATAACACAAACGATAATATTCTTTGTATTTTATACCATGTAATTATCTCATCAATTTATGGATTTACATTCCTTTCACACATTCATCCTCATTATATAACAAATAAGACATAACACACATCATGTAACAACACTCCATAGCATTCAATATTTAGCACACAACATTTGCAGTCACTATTTTAAGCCAGCCACATTTAGTGACTACATCCAAAGATTCCAATGCATTATTATACTCACGGTATAATAATACGCATCGTCATACCCAATAAATCTAAATGTTATCTTTTATCACAGTTCTTCACATGCGCAGGCTGAGTCTCATCCTTAAGTAACAATGAGCAGCGTCTCTAAGTCCTATTATATAATAAGATTCATATATTAATACATTTCCTTGTGAATGTTTGTTCACGTTACGGAATTAAACTTATTTGTTAGTACTTGATAAAAAAAATTGTCATTAATATTATGAGATGACACCAAGCTTTGGAACGAGTCTTTGAAACTTATTTTGATAGTCTATAATGATGATTTTATGTATTTATCATCATTAGAAATGTTTGTGAACATTTGGAATGGTCACGAGCTGATACCATGCTTCACGGGCTATGAACGCTTCTTCAAGGGTCGTGAACAGTGTAAAAACCAAAACAGTGATTTATTTTTCATATTCACATGCTGTTAACACGCTTCACGGGCAGTTACTAATAGTTTCGAGAAAATGTTTAATACGATCCTTCAATGCGTTTAAATCTATAACTTTTCGTATACGACTCAAAATTAATCCTTAAAATTTTACATAAACTAGCCTTTCTAATCTTTTCAGTGAATTAAATTTTTCATCATAAAAACTCACGGATAATAGCAATTTATTAGTTTAATTTACGTTTTCTACTAAATGAGGGAGATTGATATTGCTTCATTAATCAACTCATAACTCTTTACATACAACTGTAAAAATAGATTTATAAGCTGTTTTGAAATCTACACTTCAAGACCTTTTCAGTAATATAAGGCTAATTTCTTAACTCTTACTGAGTAAAACCAGATTAAGTTATAAAGTCATCATTGTATCCAATTTTTATAGATTGACATACTCGTATTTTTTTATTAAGATTCACAACTCTAAATCACAATCTATCAGCTTCATTAGAAACTTGACATGTAAAACTTCAGCATATATTAAAATCAGAATTTATCTCACAACTTATGATTTTTCACAAAATTTCTAATCTTTCTAATATTTATATGTTTAACCAAGAAGCTCACCACTTTGGATATGTTTCGAATGACAGTGGTTGCCTGAGGTGTCTTTGGTCATTGCTAGAGACGTTGAGTGATGATCTGCGGTGGTGTTGCTCATCTTCATTGGTTTGGTTTTCTCCCAGTTGTGTTTGTGAAGATGAAGAGAAGGCGAGATATGGAGAGAAGATTATGATGATAGTTAGGAGAAGTGGAGGCAAGGTAGGAGCAATGTTGAAGGCAGCTCCCATGGAAGTGGAAGTGGGTGAAATGGAGAAAAAATTTTAAAAATCAAAAGGGATATTAAGCCCCTCATATTTGTATGTTCGTGTTTAATTTTACCCATATTTAGTATATTTTTATCTTAATTTTGACAAACGAGTTTTTTGACCGTATTGTATAAATTATAACGTTCGGTATATATTATTTTTATTAATAATTGAGAAAATAAATTATCTCAAATTTTTTGGATCTTTGCATCTATATCCTTCATTCTCTTCTAGCTTCATAAACGCATTGAAATCTCCTATCACCAACCATGGCAAAGTACGAGCAGATCCCCATCTACGTAGTTCATTCCACAATTTCCTTCTTCTGACAATTGAATTTCTTGCATAGACCACAGTGACCATATATAGCTTATTCTCCCTACGATCATAGACCTCAGCATGCACACATTGATCTGTCATTCACTTCAAACAAACATCCAACCTCTCCTTTGTCCAAACAACCCATATCCTCCCATTATAATCACAAGCATAGTTGTGAAGCATATCTCATCCTTTACAGCACTTAGCAGCAGCATTTCCTGTTTTATTTTCCTTCACCCTAGTCTCCAGAACTCCCATGAATGCACTTTATTCCTGGCCACACAGGCTCTTATTGCATTATGTTTTTCAGGCCGATTAAGGCCCCTTATGTTCCAAGAACAGAACATAATCAAGTATCACCGATATCCCCTTCCTCTTATTCCCTAAGAGCAGTCTTACCAGACCCCTGATCCTGCTCTTCAACAACATCCAGCAACATAGCAAATGATGAAATCTGGGAAAAAAAATTCCTCTTGCACAACAATCTTAGGTGAGCTCCTCTTCTGACTAGTTTGAGCTTTCTTCCCTTGAGCCACTTGAAGTTGTGTTTCCACAACTGCAGATTTCATAGGAGTCTCCTTCTCGTCATTAACCAAGTTCCCTCCATTCCTCCCAACAATATCAGATTTTCTAGGGACCCAGACCTTCTGAGACTTTACCTGTCGTCTACAATCCCCAACAGCATGTCCCCATAGATAACAATTAGAGCACATAACCGGACTCCGTTCATATAGAACACCTTGCTTTACTATATGTCTTTCTGGAGCCTTAAATTGAAATTCATCAACCAGCTCTCTAGAAGTATCTATGTCAATCAGCACCCATGCATATGACATTCCCTCTTTATTTGCAATCATCCTGTCTATGTAAAGGGGGTAACCAACCTTCCCCGCAATTTTACCCAGTGAACTCCTACTGCAGTAACCCACATCCAACCCATGGAACTGTATCAAAACTGGGAGTTGAGCTTGAGCAGCCTGATCAAACATGAAATGGGGAGCCCAATCCCTTAGCACCAAAGGGCGACTATTCAGAAACCACATGTCCTCCTTCACCCGACATTTATCCTCCTCATTAGCAAAATGGAGTATATAGCATCCCTGATCATAAAGGAGCACTTGAGTAGGATTCCGAACTCTCCATTGATTCTTAATGAAACTCGCCATCATCGAATATGGCATCGTACTTCCCAAGGTAAACCCTATTAGGGCATGATCCCAATGAGCCCTCATTTCAGCGACCTCCTCCATCGATATCTCTACTTGAGATCCTTGTAGCAAACATAATCCAATTTCATCCCATTCTCTTCTAGTCAATTCCTCATCCCCCCTTCCCCCAGTGGTGACCTCTCTCACTACCTCAGCATATGATCGTCTAACTCATTGTTGTGAACCACCACTCACGCTCTGATCCCCCACATCAACCACATTGGCCCACGACAAATTAGGTCTCTTATCAGCCAAAGATTCCATTCCAGCAATTGAACACTCAGTCTTCGCCATCTCAGCACCTTCCGCTGTTGTCATCAGGATTTCCCCCATCTTCTCCGGAACCCTCACGGCCTCAACTGCCCCCGAATCAACCTTCCTCATACTCTCCCCACCTCGACTATGCCCCTCCTCTATAGGAATCTCCTCCTCAATCATGTTCTTTGGTCATCCTCCTCCTAGCACCTTCTTAGGTCATCCTCGTCCCACCACAATGGGGTAGATTTAGGGTTTAGGATTAGGGTTAAAAGCAATTAACCCTCCCATCCTCACGATTACATTTAAATTTTCTTAAAAGCAATTAAGCTCACATGTTACTACCATAGAATTTAACTTGAACTCACCCGAGTGCATTTAGCCTCACTTTGGATCATCAAGCATCATGCTCTTTTTGGTTCATGATTTTTATGTGCAGTTTCAAATTTTTAGTAAACTGTATCAAGAAAGCATAACGGCACATGCTACTGCTTCTATGGTTTTTGTTTGTGCTAGATAGAAAAGCAACATAAGAATTAATGCGTTGTTTTGCTCCAAAATATGTTACATGTCCAATTTAAGGGGTGAATTGTTCTTCTGTTATTCTATCTATCCAACGATAATTTAGCATTCTATCAATATGACTTCTTAGTATAATCAAATTCAAATCTTTCCATTCGACATTTTACTTCACGAAATAGATCATTGATATTTTGATGGTTTAATTAATTTTTGACTAAAATCAAGTCTTGATCATTTGAGAATTGTGATGGTATCTTTTCGAAACTGAAATTGAAAGCATGGTAATGAACCTAAACCAGAACCTCCCTTCTGATACATCTCTATTTCGAATTTGTTTTTCTAGAGACAACAATCACAACACTCGTCATTCAACAATAAAAATTCAATTCAGAAGTCATCAGCCATGTTCAAAGTTTGACTAATCCACCTAGAGAAAACTTTGTCAATTGAGAAGGTGTTTTATTGTTTGAGGAGCTTCGATGGTCGAAGTTTATGCCAAAGACGGTCGACAACGAGATGGTCAATGGTTGGCCTCTAAGAACTAATGGCCATAGAATGACATTTCAGCAGTTGATGAAGAGATAATATTAGCTAGATGAATCACAAATTAAGAGAAAAATGAGATTGATTGGAAAGAGAAGGGAAGGGAAGACAAAATCAATCCTACAATGCATAAAAAAAGAACCAAGAGATCATATTTACCGAAGAGGCAAGATCATCATATTAACTTGGTAGAAGGTAGAGAGACACATTGAATGAAAGTTGAAGAGAAGATGAAGAGAATTTATATTAATTTGGTATTTTTTGAAACATTATAACTAAAATACCCCCAATTATTAACACACCATTGAGATCCATTTGTAAAATTTGAATAGAAAATAAATAATACATAATAAATAATAGATAATTAACTAGGAGGTTATTGTAAGTTTTGATACTAAGAACCCTATCGTACTCACAATTTTTCTTAAGATAAAAGAATTCTCTCTCATAAAATTGTTTTTATCGTATCAAAAATTAGCTTGACAATATCAATCCCTTTTAACTATTGTTAAACTATGTGCATAAATTCACTCCAATCACTTCTCATTTTTTGTAATTTCACTTTGTTGTTTTTCTGATTTCTACCTCTAAACTTGGTTCTTAAGTTCAATATGTTAATATTTATACTTATGATATTCTAGATAATAGATCAAAGAAGAGTAAAGCAGAAGAAAGTGTAAAGCAAATTGACTTTTCAATAAAATAGTCAAACTTATTTGAATCAGTATTGAACTCGGTTCGGTATACTCGCGAACCTATTGAGTCAAGTTGATGAGTTTCACAAATCTATCGTGAAGAGTGGTAGTGAGAAGGGTATGATAGAAAAGACGTACAATGCCTGTGAGAAGAAGATTGGTGATTTTGGATTAAAGGGGAAATTAGGGAATCAGAAGAAGAATCTGAAAGATACAGACAGTGTGATGAAAGCTTAGCAGTATGGAGTTAATGTGACTAGGCCTCTAGTGAATGAAAGGAGACGATCGTACGTTGAGGTTGCTAAAGGTGATCAGCTTGGGCCTAAGAGGGGATGACAGATTTTGAGTTGTTGAAATATTTTTTTGAATTGTATTCTGTATCAAATGAGGTAATCCTTATATATATACATAATCAACCAACGTTTTCAATTGAGGTGTGCTGCAAAGTACTGTGTGCTTCACAGGCGTGCTCAGCAATATTTAACACTCCCTTAAGTTGGATTGTACAAATCGAAAACGTCCAACTTGTGAGACAGATAAAAAAATTGGGCCCGACACAAAGTCTTGGTGAAAATATCAGCTCGTTTATCATTGGTTCGAATGTGCCTGGTCCGAACGTCACCAGCTTGAACGCGTTCGCGAACAACGTGATAGTCGAACAACGTGAAATTGGACTATTCTATACAGACTACTTGGGTAGTCTGCAGCTAACAGTTCAAGGTCTACTGCAGAGATTCCAATTCTTGGAATTTGTCTCTGTTTGACTGTGAAGATTGATTTCTAACAGTTCTAAAGATCAAGCAATGAAAGCAAATAAAGAGACACAATATTTATACTCGTTCAGATACTTGTTATCAATTGATAAACAAGAGCTTAGTCCAGTCTTCCCTTGATGACCAGTGTAGTAAAACCAAAAGATGAGTATCACTATCTTCTTATTTTTAGCTTACAAGATAACTTTTTTTTACAAGCTTGACAACTTGCAGAAAAGATAAGGGCCCACGATCTTCACACAGATTCAGCAATATGAACTCTGCTGCAGAGAGTGTTCTTCTTGCAGACTAGTGTATTCTTCTTTTCAAAATTCAGTTCTCTTGAATAATCTTTGAATGTTGATTGCTTTTGCACGTTGGTCTTTCAATCCTTATTCAACAGCATTTCTCCAAGAGCTTCATTGGTTTCCTATTATAGGCTTAGGAAACGAACCTAGTGTAGCTTGACACTGTTTTTGATACTAACATCTTACCACTCGGGTCCCCTATAATCTTGTTTTTTATGCTGGCAGTCCACTATCTCCAGAATTTGTGTCGTTGCTACTTTAACTCAAATCTTCGTTTGATTGACTCCGGATCTCTGATCCCACCATCAGCAACTACTTCTGCTGCACCCAGTTTGCTACACCTTAGTCTGCATGATGTACGGTGAGACCTCGTCTGCACCACTCCTTGTTGTAACCTCGTCTAAACACAGATCTGTTGTACATTGATGCATTCTATGTTGATCCTCGTTTGAAAGCTTAGTTCCTAGATCATGAAGAATTTGATATTCTTTTGTTGTTCATCAATGCCTTAATTATTTATCAAAAGTCCTCTGTAATAGTCTGCATCTGGTGGCTCGTCTGATGTTCATTATTTGCAGCCATCTACTCTTCATTATCCAACCTAAACTACAACTATCTACTTGACTTCTAGTCTTTCAATCCTAATTCAACAGCATTTCTCCTAGAGCTTCATTGGTTTCCTTTAATAGGCTTAAGAAACGAACCTAGTGTAGCTTGACACTGTTTCTGATACTGACATCTTGCCACTTGTGTCCCCCACCATCTTATTTTTGATGTTGGCAGTCCACTATCTCCATAATTTTTGTCGTTGCTACTTTAACTCAAATCTTTGTTTGACTGACTCCAGACCTCTGACCCCACTATCAGCAACCACTTCTGCTGCACTCAGTCTACTGCATCTTAGTCTGCATGCTGTATTGTGAGACCTCGTCTGCATCAGTCCCTCCTGCAACCTCGTCTGCACATAGATCTGTTGCACATTGATGCATTCTGTGTTGGTCCTCATCTACAAACTCAGTTCCTAGATCATGAAGACTTAGATGTTCTTTTGTTGATTATCAATGCCTTAGTTGTTTATCCAAAGTTCTCTGTAGTAGTCTGCATCTGGTGGCTCATCTGATCTTCATAATCTACAGTCGTCTGCTCTTCAGCATCCAACCTAGACTACAACTACCTACTTGACTTCTAGCCTAAACAACCTAACTACATTATGATTAATACATCTCAATTTTGTTACATCAATTTCTATACAATTAGAGAGATTGCACATTACTATCACCTTTGTTAGACGCAAACTTAAGGAATCGGAGGATCCGAAGTGCGACATCCATGTGCGGCTGGTGAGGTGAGTGGATAAACTAACTGAGAGTGTTAACCGCAAAGGTTATTTCAGGTCGAGTAATAGTCATATATACCAGGGTCCATGAGTACCGGCCATCAGTGGAGTTGAACTTCAGATTTTGCACCATAGGAAAATCGACCAATTTGGCCGGCCTCCTTCAGAATGTCCAGGGCGTACTTCCGTTGAGCTAAGAAAAAATACCCATGCGTGAGCGTGCAACTTCGATCCCTAAAAAAAATTTGAGCTTACCTAGATCTTTAATCCAGAATTTGGAGCGAATAAAGGCATTGACCTACTCAATATGGGCCGGATCACTACCCGTAATTATCATGTCATCGACGGAGATCATCACAAGGATAATATGCGAACACGATGTAATAACGAACAAGCAATAGTCACTCGCCGACTGACGAAACCTAAAAGACTGGATAGCTTTGGAAAATTTTGCGTACCAATTTCGCGAGGCCTCCTATAGGCCATAGAGGGATTTATTCAGCCGGTAGACCGGTCGCACATGATTCAGCCCCTAGTGCACGTAGTCCAGGGGGAAGTGCATATAAACCTCCTCATCCAAATCACCCTGCAAAAAAAACATTGTTAACGTCCATCAGGTGGAGGGCCCAGCCCTTGGTGGCGGCCATGGCAAGTGGGTAGCGTACGGAGATAAGCTTGGCAACGTGCGCATAAGTTTCTTGATAATTAACGCTCTCTTACTGTATAGAACCCTTGGCTACCAGTCGTGCTCTATATCTTTCAATGTTGTCGTCGGTCCGATACTTGATTTTGTGGACCAACTTGCAGCCTTTGACCCGTTTGTGTGTTCACAAAGGCGTAACGGTCCATGTGTTATTTTCTTCAAGCGCCATCATTTTGGCCTGCATGGCGGCCCGGCCCGCCATTCTGGATGTTAGACTGCAGCAGAGAAATTGAAGGGTTCGACTGTCGAAATGATGGTGCTGAAAAAAACCCTATGGTTCCCTGAAAATCTGTGATATATCAAATAATTTTCTGTATGATATTTTGTATCTGTCGGAGACGTAGAGAGTAGGTGATTGGGAGATGAATGCACCAAAGAGCATTGAAAACCAGCAAGATATTCAGGGGTATTTTTGGGCCGAGTGGAACGCCTCAATTGGATAGGGTTATCAGTTTGAGCTGTTAGTGGAATGGACTAAATTTTGGTTGGATCGGTTTGTGACGCCCCTTGGTCTGAAGGTAGCGGAGGCTGGGATGGGCTTAGCGATTGAGCTAGCTGGATCGGCAAATGTGGTTGGGCCGAGTCCAGCAGCGAATCGGGTTAGGCCAGCTGCGGGCTAATTTGGAGTGAGGAAGAAATATCTTGTGATGGATTTGGAAATAAATTTTTGTATGGAAAAATGGATTCATGGAATATGATATCACGACTTACAATAAAAATACTTTCCTCCAAATCAAAAACTTTGTAGCCTTTCTTGCCTAGTGGATAATCTACAAATACATATTTTTTTGCTCTGAGTGTAAATTTATCTGAATTGAAAATGTGCACATAATAAAGACAACCAAATGTTCGAAAATATGTGTAGAATGACTTTTTATGGAATAACATTTCAAAAAGTGATTTATTATAAAAACTTTTGGTAGACAAACGATTAATATGGTAGGCAGCAGTTAAGATGCACTCTGTCAAAAAATATCTTTGGTAGTCCTGATTGGAAGCGAAGGGAGCGAGCTACCTCTAATAAATGTGTGTGTTTGCGTTCACCTACCCGTTTTGTTGTGGAGTGTTAACGTAGGTAGTTTCATGAAGAATTCCATTTGTGCTGAAAAAGGATTGCATTTTAATGGATAAGAGTTCGGGTGCATTATCAGATCTGATTTTTTTTATTTTGGAAGAAAATTGGGCCTTTGTTATGACATAAAAGACTTTCAAATAGGATTATGTTTCAGTTTTATTTTTCATTAAATAAATCCATGTGCATCTAGTATGGTCATCCATAATAGTTAAGAAATATTTTACCGTGTTATGAGAAGGGGTAGAATATCCTCCCCAAATATCACAAAATATTTTGCCATGGGTCTTTGTCATGGCATAAAATGCTTTCAAACAAAATTCTGTTTCAGATTTGTTTTTCATTAAATAGATCCAGGTGCATGCAGTATGGTCATCCACAATAGTTAAGAAATATTTTACCCCACTATGAAAAGGGATCGAATATCCTCCCCAAATATCACAATGAATAAAATCAAAATAAGAAATGCTTTCATTGGTACTAATTGAAAAAGATTTCATAACAAGTTTGGTTAAAGAACAAAATGAGCAACAAAAATTGTTATCTCTAAAATGAACATTAATACCTTTTAAAAGACTTATCAGGCGACGTTCAGGTGGGTGACCTAAACGTTGATGGCATAAACTTAAAGGCAATTTTTGGTGACGACATAAGGTTTTACTCAATTCTAAATCTGACCCCAAATTAATTCGGCCCATATGATTCGTATAAACTTTGGAACTCAGATTTCGCTCAAAGGTTGTCATGTGATCCGATGCACTACTATCTATATTCCAACGATTACAGTTTTCAGTCATACTTGTAAAGTGGGCTGACTGTGCCGAATGGGCCCTATTAGGGTTGATGAATGCCAAGAGATGGTTGTACTGCTCGGTTGTGAAGGGAAAACCCCTACCTTGGCCGTAGACACCTATGCTGCCGCCGTCCTGCACGATAGTGTGAGCCGTGGCCTTGCCTTTGCCCTCTTCTGAGTATCGATGTAATTTGTAGTACTTTTCTTGCACATGACAGAAATTGAGTTGTATTCTGTATCAAATGAGGTAGCCCTTATATATACACATAATCAACCAACGGTTTCAATTGAGGTGTGCTGGAAAGTACAGGCGTGCTCAGCTATATTTAACAGGGGAAGTAATCGTGGTTCGGGTAGTAGATATCAGCTCTCCTATGTGTATCGAAGGGAGAAGGAGATTGAGGTTACCCCCGATGATATTGTGGAGGCTCGGATGATATAAAGCAAAAAGAAGCTTCAAATATCACGAGTATAAAAAGTGTTTATAATGCCATTTTCACCCACAAAAAAATTGAGTTAGGAGGTCTAACACTTACTCAATTCTATTTTGATCAATTAAGAAAAGAAAACTACTTATATAATGTTTTTTAACAAATTCAGAAACGAACGGAATCATAGTTATTATTTGGGTCCATCCTATGAGTATAGAGTTAGGAGTCAAATTTTCATCACTGTTACTAATTGACGCTACATAAAATACCAATTAGTATCGAATGTCATTATTGGAGGTTGTCGAACTCACATCTATCTATAAAAAAATAAAAAAATACTCACTTTTGTTCGCCTATCTTCACAATGAGGATGCTAAACGACTCACATGGGCGTAAACTAACTTGAAAAACTATTGCTTAAAAAGGGTGCTAACTTGCCATCTGTTTTAGTTATCGATCGAGATTTGGCTCTAATGAAAACAGTTGAAGGATTGCTTCTTATGGCAAACAATATGCTTTGCATATTGCACATAAAATCGATAAGTATTTAAGAAATGTAGTCTATCTTACGTTCACAATGGAAGGAGTTTACATAGTAATGGCAAATTCTTATCAATTCATCATCAGAGTCATCATTTCAAACAAGGTGGGACGACTTGTGTGAAAACTATTATCAGTATCCCGTCGTAATCATTTATCTTCGAGATACATGGATTATGCCTTAGAGGGAGCGATTTATTTCAGTTTGGACAAACAAATATATGTATATGGGTTGTAATTGTAGTCAAAGGTAATATTTTTTCCACTTGATTTATTTCATTTTAAACTTATTTCATAAAATGATTTTCATTTAATCCTTTCAAAACAATTTATCCCTCCGTCCCACAAAGATTTCAACACATATGTATTTTGTGCTATTTTATACGTATGAATACAAATCTAATTTTTATATCAAATCACATCTGATCGTCCCGCAACATGTATTAGATAGAAGTATGTAACTTACACAACCATTGATGTTTCATGATAAATTTATATAAAAAAAAACTACGTTTGATCGTCGTTGCACGTGTGTCACACTTTACATCGACACGATACGCGTGCCTAATTAAAAGATTGTATTCTTTGTGGGACGGAAGAAGTATTATTTTTCAAAATAGGGCAGAGTCTTCTCATGAGAGGCTAAAGAGATACTTGGAAGATACCATGTCATCATTGCAGACTTCTTTCATGAATATACACAAGACGTTGAGGTTGCAGTTCGTGATCATTCAAGTATCGTTCGAGAAATCTCTTGATATTCCTCGTCACAAGCAATTGCATAACTCAATATATGATTAGATACGATGCCGGGTGTCATTATTTGCATTGTTGAATATCGGTGATCAATTAAGAGGTGCTTCTGAAGCTTCTTCTTATTGGGCCGGTTTGTGTGACTGTTCCTTCAAACCGACATTTGGATTGTCATATAAGCATGATCTAGCACAATATCACCATCATTTTATTCCTATTTCGTTATCCAGTATTCATGTTTATTGACAAAACACTCTATATGCACAGATCCAATGGTGATGACGCATTACCAGATAGATCATTTCAGATTGTTAAGATAATACAGACCATGAATCCCGATATGCGAGAGAAAGCTATAAAGAGATTACTCAACATAACAGATCCATCTAAAAACACTGTTCGAGCTCCCTCTTATAACACAGTACACAAAGGACGACCTAAAGGTAGAGATAAGGAGAGTGTTCGTCGTATACCTTCGACATTAGAGACATCTACTGAGGGATGTGTGAACATCATGAGGAAAAGGGAAGGGTGAGAAAGGTTCATCGACGCCAGCCACTCAACCGAAATATATCCCACTTTCTTATATTTTGCATTTCTCAGAGGCTATTTAATATTTTATTTCTAACATTGTTGATGTTTAAGGTGATGGTCATTGTGGATTTAGAGCAATAGCTGCACTAATCGGGTATGGCGAGGATCACTGGGCTCAAATACGCATGAATCTTATTGAAGAGATCATCACAAACAAAATTTTGTATGATGTCTTATTTCGACAGTCGGGTTATGGAGATGCTTTACTTTACTCACTCAATTGTTTTGATACTACGATGGGTCAACCAAATTAAATGGATTGATTGTATGACTTTTGGAGTTGTTATCACGTCGAGATATAACATTTTTTTGTTTTGTGTTGTCATTATTTAATTTGATCTCATTTATTTTTATTTAATAAAAATATTAATATATATGTATTTAAAAAAATACAATTTTTTCTATTCAAGGCTTGTTTTGTATATTTTATTTTGTAGATCATGAATATATATTTATTTTTATAATCCATTTATATAATGAGAGTTATTTTAATTTAAAATTTTTTATAATTAAGGAAAGAAATCGTAAAAGACAAAAAGATATTTTGGGAAGAAATGTAAAAAGAGGCACTTTACGTCAATATATAGGTAGGATGTTTTTGCGTAGTTTTGGGACGAAATCTAGCAGCCAATTGCTGGCTCTGAATAACTAGCCCAGCAAGAAGCTCAATTCTAAAATCCCGATTTTTGCAAAAGTTACGTTGCTTTAAAAAATCTCGAAAAACAGCACTCCGAAAACAATAACCACGAAATAAACGCGCACCACATCCTTACGTACGTTAACTTACGTACACAACATAAACTTCATCACCGCAAACTAAACTAAAAAAAATATCTCCTTCTCCTCTGTCCCTTTTTCCTCCAACCCTCGCACATAATCCGAAATCATCAAAACCCCGAGCCGTGGAGCCAACTCGGGCATGGCGGAGCCAGTGGAGCTGCCGAGCCGCCTCGGGATCCTCCCCTTCAGAAACAAGGTGTTGTTGCCGGGCGCCATCATCCGAATCCGTTGCACCACTCCCAGCAGGTCCCACTCCATGTCTCTCTATCTAATACTTGCTTGAAATAGCGGAATCCAGAATCAGTAACAGAATTATTAGGAATCGGTGATTAGACAGTTTGGATTCATCAGTCAGAGAATCCGAAGCGGAAATAAGAAATCAGAAGTCTTGCTAGGGAATTAATTGGATTTTGGAATTGTATTTGGTATTTGAAGGATTAGATATCGTGATTGTTAGCTTTAGATATTTGAAAAGTCTTGCTAGGGGGTTTTGGTCGCGGGGTTTGAGATTAGAGGAGTGAGGTTTGGTTGGTGATTAGGATTGGAATTTGGTAAAGGGGGTTTTGGCTTTTTTGGTGGCACAGTGTGTGTTCTTGGTTGAGTTGTGTAGGGTTAGGTTATTGAGAATTCGATGTGTTGTGAAAGGTTGTGGTTTGATGCTTGGATTCTTAGGGGAATTGAATTCGAGAGTGTCAAGGTTGTGTGCTGAAGTGATAATGAGATGTTGGAGATTGGTTTTTGGGTTGTTTAGGTAAGTGTTCAGCTTGTGGAGGATATGTACACAACCGAAACACAGCTTTGATGATTTTATCACAAAAGGGAAAGAATGAAGGAGCTGTTTTTTCCATTTTGGTTGCTGTTTTGTTGGGTTGATTCAATTTTTGCTTCGGACTTGGTTTCCGTAATGACATTTGCTTCACATGTAATATTCTTATTCCTTGTTATTGAAGTTTTCTTTGACGTGGCGGGCGTTGCCAGTTTGTGTCACCGTATTCATGGCGGGGTTTTGCTAATAAGAAAAGCACCATTGGATAAAATAGCCTTTGTTGCAAGGTCAAAAAGCATGTCTTGCTTTGGCATTGAACTTTGATGCTTTGGCAATAAAGTAAAGCGGTATAGCACCGCTCATAATCTTGCCTTTCCGTTTTGCAAATCACAGCAGCTCGTGCATTTCGAAAACCCCATCTTAGTAGTGCCTATAAATGAACGTGTCATAGGTTAGTCCGTGTTTATTGCCTGTACTGCTTTTTCACTCTTTTTTCAGTAATTTTAGTGATCGCTGATATTCTTTTCCTTTCTCCAATGGTATGTAAGAATGAAAAATCTGTATTTTGGGACTGAATTACTCAAGAAATATGGTTCTTGCTTGTGCAGTGTTAAACTAGTCGAGCAAGAGTTGTGGCAGAGGGAAGAGAAAGGACTAATAGGCATTCTACCTGTCCGTGATGCAGCAGAGTCTACTGCTGTGGGGCCAGTTCTGTATCCAAGCAACGGTAACTTCCTGTTGTTGTTTATTCTTTAAGTTGTTGCTTGTTGGTCGATGGTACTTATTCTCATATCCACACGTTTGACTCATAGTTTCTGTGGCTGAATCTGTTGAGCGGAATTTGAAGAACTCTCATGGAACATCTGATGCTCACAAGCTGGATGGGAAAAATCAGCAGGAAGTTATTCATTGGCATAACAGGTATACCTATGTCTTGAGTTAATCATCTTATGCTTCATGTGATTTAATTTCTTCAAATTCAGTCGTTGCTTTTTTTGCCCATGGCGATGTTGATTAATTCCACTGTTTATCAACTCTTAGATATTTGCGGAGGGGAATCATGTTTCAAAATTCAACATATATCATGAGTTGTTTGTCTTATCCTTGTGCGTGTCTGCTGCCTTGGTGCAGAAATAGGAGATTAGGGTACTATGTTCAACAAAGAGGGTTAGAGTTTAGGTTGATTGTGGATGGAACAAGATAAACTTGGGTTTACGAAGAAACCTTTGAAATAAAATTCTGGATTTGAGATAAAAGATGTCACAATATAGCCTCATGCATCCAACCTCACGAAAGAATAATTCAGCAATGTGCGATGCATCAGAAGTTCTATAACATGGGATAAAATGTGCCATCTTCGAAAAACGATCCACAACAACAAATATAGAGTCGAATCCTTTTGATGTCTTTGGGAGTCCTAGAACAAAATCCATAAATGGATCCATGGTGCATCTGGCTCAGGTAAGGGAGTATACAGACCTGTGTTTTGAGCTGTATCCTCGCCGAACAAGCAAGATGGGCACCTTTTCACCAATTTCCTCACATCATGACGCATACCTGGCCAATAATAGCGATCAGTTACCATTGATAGAGTCTCGTCTCTGCCAAAATGTCCTCCCAAGCAATTCCCATGAAGTTCCCTAATGATCTGCTCTTGTAATGAACCTTCTGGAATGCATAATTGGTTACCTTTGAAGAGATAATCATTATGCAGCCTAAATGGTAAGCTCGCAGCTCGTGACGTACTCTGTATATTGTTAATGATCTTGTTGAAATATGGATATGAACCATATTGTTTCTTCAGCTCCTCAAAGCCAACAACTTGAGTGCTCAAAACACCCAACATCAGAGTCCTTCTACTCAAAGCATCGGTCACTATGTTGGACTGTTCAGATTTGTACTCCAGTGAAAAATTAAACTCATCAAGAAAAGAGCTCCGTCTGGCATGCTTGTCGCTAAGCTTCTTCTGAGAGTGCAAGTACCTTAATGCTTGATGATAGGAAAAAACAACGAACTCTCGATAAGCCAAGAAATGCTGCCAATGCCAAATAGCTCTTATGAGAGCATAAAATTCCAGATCATAGGTTGAATAGCAGCGTTTGGAGTCAGTCAACTTCTCACTAAGAAACTCCACAGGCCTTCCATCTTGGCTAAGAAATGCTCCAATACCTGTATGTGAAGGATTACATTCCACAACAAACAGCTTCTCAAAATCCGGTAGTGCAAGAACTGGTGCTCCCGAAATTAGAAATTTCACTTTTTCAAAGGCCCTTTGTGCAGCATGTGACCATTCAAATTCACCTTTTTTCAAACTATCAGTTGTTTTACTTATAATTGAACTGAAATTCAAATAAACCTTCTGTGAAATGATGCGAGACCATGAAAACTTCTCACTTCTTTGATAGATTTAGGTGTTGGCCACTGAGAAATTGCGTGAACCTTCTCTGGATCAAGTTTCAGCTCTTCTCCTGACACGATAAAACCCAGAAATACCACCTCTGCTTGCATAAAACTGCACTTCTTCAAATTGATCTAGAGTTGTTCTTTTTGCAGTACCTCCAAGACTTGCCGTAAATGCTCCAAGTGCTGCTCTTTAGTGTGGTTATATATCAAGATGTCATCAAAATCAACAAAAGAATTTAAGAAAGGCTTGAGTACCTCTGTTATAGCCCGCATGAATGTGCATAGTGCATTAGAAAGGCCAAACGGCGTCACCAACCAGTCAAATAACCCATAGGGTGTTTTAAAGGCTGTCTTCCACTCATCTCCACTCCTCATTCGGATTTGATGATGTCCGCTTTTCAAATCAATTTTGTAGAACACGGTCGAACCAACAAAGTGATCAAGCATCTCTTCTAATCGAGAAATAGGAAAACGATACTTGATTGTGATTTTATTTATGATACTTGATTGTGATTTTATTTATCCCACAACTATCAACACACATCCTCCGTGAGCCATCTTTCTTTGGAGTTAATACAGCTACGCAAGCACATGGTTACTTTCGTGCACCAGATCTTTTTCTAGTAACTCCTCTACTTGTCGTTATATCTCTGGTCGCTCCACAGGCGGCATCTTGTATGTTGGCAGATTGGGCAAAGCTGTCCCTGGTACCAAATGAATGGCATGTTGGATGCTTCTTAATGGTGGTAAACTCTTTGGCGAATCTCCATGTATCAGCTCTGCGAACTCCTTCAAAAGTTGCTGAATTTCAGGAGCATGTTTAGGTGATTCAGCAACCTGGTCACTCTTTGACAATCTGATCATCAGAGCATACATGACTCCCGTCTCACCACTATGAATTTCAAAGATTGCAGCAGCCGAATAGCCATTAATTTTGTCAGTTTTGCAGGCTGTTAGTTGCGTCCTTTCCTCCTTGAAGGGTTTCAAAGTATACCTCATGTCGTCTTTGTTGAATGAATACGTACTTGGCCTTGTTTTATGATCCATGTCATTGATCGAACAGTCACGGTCTTCCAAGAAGAATATGACCCACCCACATCCATCGATACTACATCACACAAAGCCTCATCTTCCAGTTCGTTCCCCCTAGTAAATTTCCAAAGGCATTGGGAAGTTATTGGAACCTCGTGCGCTTTCTTTAACCACCCGATCCTATAAGGATGAAGATGTTTATTTGTAGTAAGTTTCAGTTTGTCCATGGCCTCCTTTGAGATTATATTCTTCATTCTTCTTTCATCAATGACAATGACAAGATCACAGACTTTCCCTTCACTGATTACACGTGTACGAAAAATGCTTCGGCTTCTCCAATGTTCATCTTCCTCCTCCGTCGTTGTTGTCGTGACCCTTCGAATCACCAAAGACTCGCCTTCAGCAGGGTGAATATCGACTTCCTCAATTCCCTCATCATACACCGGTTCCAACTCATCTTCGACTTCTGCTAAGTTCACTCTTCTTTGTGAGCAAGCAAAAGAAGTATGTCCTTGCTCTCCACAAGTAAAGCAACGAACCTTGAACTGCTGCCTTCTCTGTTTGTAGCAGATCTGGAAGTATTTTGACCACCGTAAGGAATCATACCTTTACCTTTATCACCCCTCTCACTATTAATTGCACCTCCAATAGCCTTATTAGGTGCAGCAGCCCCTCGATAACTTCGTGGATCGGTGTGAGAACCTCGGGCAGGCTCTGAGTCACTATGCCGATTGCTTCTGTATAAAGGTTTTCGAGCACCACAGCGTGCAATACGCTTTTCTACAGCTAAAGCATATTTTCAAGCATCTTCAAGGTTGAATAATTGCACGACAACCATCTCATCTCGAATCGAATAATTAATCCAGCGAGATAGCGCGACGTGAGTTGCTTATTAGTCTTAGTTAGTCCAACACGGATTAATAGATTATTGATCTCCGTCGTGTACTCCTCAACTGACTTGTTATGCTGCTTCAAACAGTGGAATTTTTCATACAGTTCCATTGCATAATCAGCCGGTAAAAGCTGGTTCCGTAGCTTCGATTTCATATGTTCCCAAGTGTTGATTTTGGCTTTCCTTGAAGCGTACGCGGCTCTTCAACTCTCTTCCACCAGTGAAGTGCCGTGCCCTTCAATTTCAGCTTCATGAACAGAACTTTCCGACTTTCTGCCATGGCTTTCCACTCAAAATAAGTCTATAACCTCGATTCCCAATCCAAATAGTCTTCAGAATGTAGCTTCCCGTGAAAATCAACAACTTCAATCTTAACTCCCCCGCCATTCAGCTCCAGGGCATGTAGCAAACTTGCTTCCAATCTATCTCTTACTGCTCGACTTGCAGTTCCAGTGTCATGAAAAGGGTTCTCGTCCTTGACTCCATCCTCGTGATCAAGACTATCTAAAGTCGAAGGTGTTGTGCTTACCTTTCGGAATCGCCATTCAGGTTCCCATGGGTTTCTGACGCTGCAAGGCTTGCATAGCCTGGGTCAAATCTTCAATCATTCTGCAAGGATTCCTAGGTTGATTGTGGATAGAACAAGATAAACTAGGATTTATGAAGAAACCTTTGAAATAAAATTCTGGAATTGAGATTAAAGATGTCACAATACAACCTCATGCATCATTTTTATACTAGCTTAGCAAATCCTAATCTTAGAAAGAAATCTAAAACAGAAAACTTACCAAAGAACATCCAAATAAAGATGGAAAACAATCAAAGCTCAATAAGAAAACTTGAAGAAAACCAAACTAGGAAACTATAATAAAAAGCTGCATAATAACTATTATCATAGATGCTTTGCATCATCCCTCTCTTCTCCCATTTTCATTTGTTTCTGGGAGCATAGCAGTTCTGGGCTTCTGATGGCTGATCGTATTTTAATGCCAGTAATCCTAGGGATGCCACATTTGGTTGTTAATCTGTTGCACAAGGACCATTTGAGTTCTATCCACTCCAATATGTTGGAACAGTTGTACTCATGGATGAATGACAATCGTTTGGTATAGGGGAGTTGCTGCTCGAGCTTTACACCTCTCAAGAGGTGTTGAGAAACCGAGTGGAAGAGTCACATACACCGTTGTTCTCGAAGGTTTATGCAGATTCAGTGTCCAGGAGCTTAGCGCTAGAGGAACTTATTACACTGCAAGGATTTCTCCTCTCGATATGTCAAAAGCTGGTGAGTGTTTATGCTTTATACTATTCTCGAGGAACCTGCTCTATGTTGCAATGGGCAATGATGCTGAGCTGTTACCTTTTCTAATTTACTTAGAGATGGAGCAAGTGGAGCAAGATCCAGACTTTATTGCTTTGGCTCGCCAGTTCAAAGCCACTGCCATGGAGCTTATCTCTATTCTCGAGCAGGTAATACGATGTTTAATTATACTAATTTATCTTAGCTTTGAAATTTACATAAACCAGGCCTTTTAATACTACAGAGGCATAGTAGCTAGAAGACTGGTTTTACTACAGATGTTTGTAGGAAGCAAGTAGACTAGTTGTATCTTCAATTTGAAATTCACCTTCATGCCTTCAACAATATGGTTTTACTACACTTGCGTAGTAGCAAGACTGTGTCTAAGTGGATTGACATCCGTTTTGGATTTTAGAACTGACCAACATATTTTTATTTCGTGTAGAAACAGAAAACCGGTCAAAGGACCAAAGTTCTTTTAGAAACTGTACCCATTCACAAGTTGGCTGACATCTTTGTGGCTAGCTTTGAAATAAGTTTTGACGAACAGCTATCGATGTTGGATTCTGTTGATCTTAAAGTTAGACTCACAAAAGCCACTGAGTTGGTCGACAGGCATTTACAGGTATGCTTTGCAGATTCCTGATCTAGTTGGTATGTGACATGCATATGTTTCTCAGTGTTTTTATTTTTCACACTCTCAATTGACAGTCGATTCGGGTAGCAGAGAAAATCACTCAAAAGGTTGAGGGTCAATTGTCAAAATCACAGAGAGATTTTCTTCTTCGCCAACAGGTAAGTGATTCCTTGGTAGCTTCTTAAACTTGTGGATATGTTGACTTGCAAAATGAACTACTTGCATGACTTATATCCTTCGTACTCTGGAGATATGGGTATAGAGATTGGTTCTTTGAAGATCTTTTAATGGAATCAACAAGCACTTTGAGGCTTCTAATTTATAAAGAGTTTAATGTTTAGCTCGATTACGTTCATACTCGGAGGAATGTTATCAACTTATCACGGCTGTACATTTCTTCGTCATGAATTTTTTCTTTGTTTCCTTCTGAATGCTTATACTCTCATTATCCATAATACTGTGTCATGTCCTGTGGCTATGGTGTACCGGGCCTACTTAGGCATGGGTGAATACTAGATATGCATGTCTCCCTTAAATTTATTAATGGGGCAAATTCGGTGATTCTTACCTTGCCGAATTATTCTTTCTTGGCAAGCATAGTTATTCTTGATGTTTCTCTCAATTTCATTTTGTGTAACTGTTCAAGCAATGGTCCAATAACTTCTTTGTACGTTTTTCTTTTTTTCCCTACTGCCACTCGTTTATCTCATTACTAGTTTCAAATGGTCCCATTTGGTAACTTTTACTCTTAATGATGCATGAAAATCTTTTGACGTTTCATTATCTTGAGTTGTTCGATGCTTAGAGGATCTTCTTTAGTTTACTTTTCTAAATCACTCCTAGATGAGAGCCATAAAAGAGGAGCTCGGTGACAATGACGATGATGAGGATGACATAGCTGCTCTGGAAAGAAAGATGCAGAGTGCGGGAATGCCCCCCGACATATGGAAGCATGCACAAAGAGAAATAAGGTTTGATGCTATAAGTTGGCTTATATTGTTCTTGCTGCTTCATTACGCGTGTGGATTTTAACACAGTATTGATGATTTTGCATAGGAGAATGTCATTTTTTGTGTGCTGCTCCGTTATTTTTCAGATGGTTACGAGCGTTGCGAACTTTAGGGCTAAATATTTTCCATATGCTCATAAAGGATATCATTTTCAGAAGTGAACGATCTGTCGATTGGCTTCCCCAGCCCGTTGATCATACTATCTCTTTTTCCCATGGACGTCTCCTTAACTTGCACCGTGTCTAATCCTAGTATAACACTGGTACACTCCTGTTGCCGGTGTCATAATGATTTGAGCAGATAATCTTGGAAATTCGTCTTATGAATGATTAGTCTTTATGTATAGAGAATAGTGATTATGGTGAAAAATGTGCTAGTCGGTTCCAGGACAAGTTATGCTCTTTTCAAATTAAATCGTAATTGTTGTTTCAATGGAAGTATAGTATGCTTTAAGACTGATGTGGTCCATCAGAGCCTTCCGTCCTGCAGTGTACAACTGTTACGTGCGGCAAAACCCAATCCCATACGTAAATCACATAATTACTGTTCTGTTGACTATTTCATTTAGCCTCCAGTAACCTTGTGAATTTCTCTTCATCATTCAGCTTAGTCTTAATGGATAGTTCTCATGCTTTTTATGGTTGAGGACTTCTTGATAGTCTGTCTTTTGTGCAGTTATGTTCGTTAAGCATATGAATCTCCCAGAATATTTGGAAGTTTAATTTGTTCCTGACAAGTCGCTAAACAATTTTTACAATCAGGAGACTAAAAAAGATGCAACCTCAGCAACCAGGATATAACAGTTCACGTGTGTATCTGGAACTTCTTGCTGATCTTCCTTGGGTCAAGGTTAGTGAGGAGCGAGAATTGGACTTGCGAGCGGCTAAAGAGCGTCTTGACCAAGACCATTATGGACTAATCAAGGTCAAACAACGCATTATTGAGTATCTGGCTGTTCGAAAGGTAACTCTCTTTTTCTCTTCTAATTCTTCTCCCGTATCTCCCAGATCATGGTGATTCTGAAATTATAATTTTGTGCTCAATTATTTTGCAGCTGAAGCCAGATGCAAGAGGCCCGATTTTATGTTTCGTTGGTCCACCGGGTGTTGGGAAAACATCCTTGGCAGCATCTATTGCTGCTGCTTTGGGTAGAAAATTTATACGTATATCTCTAGGCGGTGTAAAGGATGAGGCTGATATTAGAGGGCATCGACGCACATATATAGGAAGCATGCCTGGACGTCTTATTGATGGGTTAAAGGTCCGTCTTGCCTACTTCAAATCTCAGTAGACATTTGTCTGACTCTGATATTTTGTTTCATCCCAAATTCCCATTAGCTACCCATGTGGTTGTTCCGTATGCCTAGAAGCTGCCGTGTATCTGGTTGTATCACCGTGCTGCCTTTAGATTAATTGAAACTAAAGCTGTGTTCAGTGTCCTTTGTAACATTAAAAAGGATCGTCAGATCTTTCAACATGGGAAGATCTTTTGTTAATCAAAGGATACATCAACAAAAAGTCTATACCCCAATGTTCTTGTTGAGTTTTCCTCTTGAGAGTCGTTCATTGGGTTTTCATGCTTTTACTCAAACCGTTTCATCATGCTCTTTGTGATATTTAGAGAGTTGGAGTTTGCAATCCTGTTATGCTTTTGGATGAGATTGACAAGACTGGTTCAGATGCCCGTGGAGACCCAGCTGCAGCATTGCTTGAAGTTCTTGATCCTGAGCAGAACAAAGCGTTCAACGATCAGTATCCTTTTATGGGTCAGCCAGAAAATAGCATCCCTATTGTCCATCTTGAATTCGAGAATCTAAAGTGAAGTCAGCAATCTATTAGTTGTATATCCATCAGTGTTGTCAGTTTTGTGTAGTAAATTGATTCCTTAATGAGGTATTCAGTTACTTGAATGTACCATTTGATCTGTCGAAGGTGGTCTTTGTGGCAACTGCTAATAGAGTGCAGCCCATCCCTCCTCCGCTATTGGACAGGATGGAAGTTATAGAACTGCCTGGATACACGCCTGAAGAAAAACTCAAAATTGCTATGCAGCATTTGGTACCAAGGGTTGTTGACCAGCATGGCTTGGGTTCCGAGTTCCTTCAGATTCCTGAGGTGGTCTTCGTATTTTATTTCTTTGTTTCTTCCCTCTCAAAGTTTTAATGAACGAGCAATTCATCTCACATGCCATAGTGACTGATTCATATTTCTTGATTGAACTATCTACTCTCCAATATGTTGCCCGCTTTCTGTTCCACTCGATTAGTGTTCAAAGTCTAATTTTGCTGCTGTCGCATGTTGTGATTCTTCTTCTCTAATCTGTGATGATTTCCTTAAGCTGATTTGGCGGTGCTGGTATTGAGAGATATTATTAGTCAAACTGAGGCTAATGTTTATGGAAACATGTACTGTTTCTGAAACATAATTGGCCAAGTTATGAACCCATGATATGATGATTTACTTCTGCACCATGGTTATGTGCCCCTACATGAATCTATGAAGGCAAATTAATGAAAGCTTTGACGTTAATAAGTGTCTGAGGTATAAAATGTTAGCTAAATTAGGTTCATTTTTCGACAAAAACTACCTTATAGTTTGCAAGATAAGACTGTGTACACCATTGTTTCCTTACCCTAATCTAATGGGAATTGGGAGGTTATGTTAGCTAACTACAATTTCAAAGGACAAAAGCAATTGGTGGTAATAGGTGAAGAAAGAACCTTGCATGTTGAGCGTACTTAAAAGTTGAAATCTTTACTAACATGAAGTAATTAAATTAATTGATATGGAGATGGAAGATGGGTGGGGAAACTAGGAATTGTGACAGTGCCTTATATCTTACATGTGTAGTGCCTAAAGGTCGGTAATGATGAACTTTTGTTATCGATCTTTGATTTCTTTGGGCTGGAAATGGCTGAAAGATGAAATCACCCTGTTCATAATCGTCCCATCAATCCATTTGTGTTGCCTAATGAAGAATGTTTAGGTTGATTTGTTAGTGGCTGTTAGTGCTTGCAGAGGTAAACAAGAGTAAAAAATATGGAAGTTTTAAAGGGGTCATAAGTCAAAGGCCCTAGATAAAATATGAAAGGAAGCTGAAAAGTAGTATTCAGATCACCAGGAAGAAAAATAAATAAGTTTAAAATTTCTTCTCCGAAGATGATAAGTTTCCAGTCCTAAGTCCTAACCATATACACATTTCTGTTTCAGTTTGCTATGGTATCTTTGTCTGCATATTTATCCAGTGCGGTTTCTTGCTGTAATCTCTTTGCATTCGAATGAAACATGTGTACATCTATTTACTCGCATTGCTATGGTTCGAAAGTATTTACGGCTTCATCCTGTCTATTTGGCAGGACATAATGAAACTTGTAATACATAGATATACTAGAGAAGCTGGTGTTAGAAATCTGGAAAGGAACATAGCTGCCTTGGCTCGTGCAGTCGCCGTTAGTGTCGCTGAGCAAGATCATGCTGTGTCTGTACGCAAGGATGTTGAACAGCTTCCTTCACCGATCGTGGAAAGCAGACTTGCTGAGGATGCTGTAGCTGAAGTTGAAATGGAGGTTATTCCAATGGGTGTCAACAATCATGAGATCTCGAATACCCTGCGGCTTACATCTCCTTTGGTTGTGGATGAAGCTATGCTGGAAAAAGTATTGGGTGTAAGACACTTCTGGTCTGTTAATGGTTTTGCATTACACTGTTGATGCTGTATCGAAATTGTTCTTAAATATGTTGAGAAGTTTTCAGGCTATGGCTCTGTGTTAAATACAAACATGACATTTTTTTGGGTAGCCTTCAATGGATGTCTATTGCATTTCATGCAGTGCTTTGAGTTTTGATAAATGACTATCGGATATGAATTAGATTGTTAGCTAGTACAATACCAAATGACTAGGATAGGTACTTCAGCTGGCTAAGTAGTCAAAGAAAATGGAGAGATTTATTTTCATTGTTCTGTGGATTGTCATGAGCAGTTGGGTAAAGGTTCTCGTTTTGCAATTTGTATGACTCTAGTTTTAAATACACCTACCTGACTATCCTTTTTCTTGATGTAGCCTCCAAGGTTTGATGACAGAGAAGCCGCAGAACGTGTCGCAAGTCCTGGGGTATCAGTCGGCCTCGTGTGGACTGCTTATGGTGGTGAAGTGCAGTTTGTTGAGGCCACTGCAATGATGGGAAAGGGGGATCTACATCTTACCGGGCAACTTGGTGATGTTATTAAAGAATCAGCACAGATCGCTCTGACATGGGTAAGCTAACTCGAATGCTGCGTCCCTTATTTAATTCTAAGGGACTGTTTCCTTTCTTTTTTGGATATGTGTAAGCTTCATGGTTGGGACGATGCCTTATCTACATATATAGGTGAGAGCAAGGGCTGGTGACCTGAAGTTGACAGCTGATGGAAAAAGTAATTTAATGGAGGGACGGGACATTCATATACATTTTCCTGCCGGAGCTGTGCCCAAGGACGGTCCATCTGCTGGTGTGACATTGGTGACTGCGCTCGTTTCCTTGCTGAGTCGGATTAAAGCAAGAGCTGATACAGCTATGACAGGAGAGATGACTCTCAGAGGCCTTGTACTTCCCGTTGGTGGTATCAAAGACAAGGTACGCATCATAGCTAGAATGAAACCTAATTTCTTGTCCTCGTAACCTGCTTTTAGCAAGTTGAAGCTAGTCCATTTGCCATTTCCTTTTAGTGTAGGTTTTTTCAAGTTACTATTCCTTTTTATGTATCAACCGTTCTGTGACATGAATGCCATTTGGTTGAATGTTGTCAACCTTGTGACTGATAGCAAGTTTCTAACTCGTAATCTGTAAGTGCTCATAAATCAGACCAAGCAACCTACAGATTGCTCATAAATCATACCAAGGATAGTGAGTCCAAGATAAAAATGCAAAAAATTCAGTACATCTGGACAAACTCCTCATCCATTGAAATAGCCTATTTTAGCATGAATTGAAAATAATGGTTTGGAGTGTAAGAAAAAAAAAGGTTAGGCATCTTGTACCTGTGTGGGCATTCTTTATGGACTTTTTGTTCTTAATTGATACTTCTACATTGATTTGTTCGAACTGATTCTTCGTCATAGAATAATCGGTAATTTGACTCTTGTCTAAAGATGTGAGCAAATATAACAGTTGCCTCTCTGGTTTGCTACCTTGGCATCGCTTTTTAATGACTTGTTCAGATGAATCTACCCAGAACTATTTGTGACTACGTATAGGAAAATCTCTGTAGGCAAGACCATGCACCATTCTCATCAGATGAGGAAATTCTCATGCTGAAGCAGATCAGGAAATTCTCATGCGGATTTAATTAATGTGACCATCAACTCTGCTATTGCATTACAACTATCCTCTACTTTGGGGCTCGACCTACTATTATCACTATCTGCTGCGACAGTTGCATGGCTTTGCTAGTTCAGAGGTGCTCCTATAGATTTGTCATTGGCCTAACTTTTTGTTCACTGACATCTTGCCATATTTCGTCTCATACCAACAGATATTAGCAGCACATCGCTATGGTATCAAGCGGGTCATATTACCTGAGAGGAACCTGAAGGACTTGGCTGAAGTACCAGCGGCTGTTCTTGCAAATCTCCAGGTAATATATTGTGCTTCAATCTTGCGCCGTTTCTCATGGAAACACTGAAATCAATAGTATCTACGGGATGATGGTTTCATGTCCAGATTTCTACATAGTTCTGTGATTTGTTTGACAGATAATATATGCCAAGCGAATGGAAGATGTCTTAGAACAGGCTTTTGAAGGTGGCTGCCCCTGGAGACAACCCTTGAAGTTATGAATTTGTCTGAATACCGTGAAGTTCAATCACGTGTTAGGGGAAAGCTGATTCTAATATAAGAAAGGGGTGGAAGCCCACAAGACAGAGATGTATCCATCTAATTTTTCGACGTGATGGTGCCTGATTGGCCATGAGACACGTAGCCTTTGCTGCTACTTCTACAAAGGAGTTCAAGGCGTCCGTGACCAGAAGTTTGGGAGATGCTGAATGCACGTTATATATAGCATATGTATACTGTTATAGTGTTGCTATCCATGTAGCCTATGGGTTGCGAATGTACATTGTTTCATCACATATCCAATCACAGTAACATCCTATCAAAAAAAATCAAAGGGAAATACAGTGACTATTGAAGTTTTTGAGTCCATAAGAAAAACAAAGGGGACTACAAAACGAGACAAGAAAAATGCCTTTGATGAGCGATTAATACTCTCAGTTGGGGTATTTATGTTATTTGTAACAATGATCTGCGAACGCTCTCCCCAATGGAACATTGATAGTGTCACATTAAGGACACAAAGCACTTTCTCAGTTGGCGTATTTATGTTATTTGTAGCAATGATCTGCGAACGCTCTCCCCAATGGAACATTGATAGTGTCACATTAAGGACACAAAGCAGAGGATTCAAGCAGAAACCAGCAGCTCGTTACTCGAATGGGCTCTAAAATGCAGCTTCAATAATTGTCAAAACAAACTGGAGATGAATGAGATGAGAGAAACATGGAATCCACGTCGACGCAAAATGAAAATGTACAGAAGTTCTATTCCCAGAAAACATATTCTTCTCTACATCAGCATGGATGAGGAAAGACTTCTTTTCCATGGAAATACAGCATCAAAAAGTTAGCAAACCGCCACCAGGAAACCACACACACTGTATAAACAATTGCAAAAAACCAACCACTTAATCTTTACACGATTCAAACTAAGTATGACGCAAAAACTACGGAAAGAATTCCATGATATCGCCATCATCTAGGTTCTATAACTGCCAAGAGTCTACTTACATGAAGGGAACAGCCGAAAGGGGACTGGTAACCTTCTGTGGCAAGCTGTTCAGGAAACTGGGTCGGGTGTTCTCTGTCGACCCCCAGGTTTACCCTGTACACCAAAATGCCCCTTGAATCTCTTGCGAAGCCAACCCTTTCCGACAAGTTCACGCCATGTAATCTTCTCTTTGACTTATTTAACTTTCAAGCCATTTCATTGACACTATTCTTCAAGCACATGATCAGGGTTCTCCAGCCAATTGCAGGGTTTATCCATCTCACCTCAGCCTTATTTTTCTTCAGATCTCATGTTTCGATCCCCATAGCCAATAGCCACACATCCCTTATAGCTGAATCTCATTTACCAACATATAATTTGAGTTGGATTGTCGAAAGGATCAAGCATAAACCTGGAAGGGCACCATTTTGTGTCTGGCATCAAACAGCTATTGGCACCGGGGACAACACAACCAGAATGCTGGATGCAGAGGATTATGACCCCCATGTTGGCGAAAATACCCTAATGTTCAACCACTGTAATGAGCTTTCTGGGTTTGCGAGCCATGTGGCTGCTGAGGCGCTGTCTGCTGCTGGTGATGTGGCATAGGCTGTTGTTGATGCTGCAAATTCATCGGATGTGTGCCATAGTGGTTGTAAGGCTGAGAATACATAGGATTCATAAGGCCCTGCAAACAAGAAAACCTTACTACACTCGTAACAATGATGAATTACCAAAAGCCATCGCCAAGCTAAAGATGCACATTTAGCTTTCTTGAATGATTTTACAATGCCATTTTCTGATTGATGCATAATACAGGTCAACTAAAAAGTCAATACAGTGTATCCTAGAACTTCAATGTCTTCAGCACAAATGAACAATTTTGATTCAGAAGGCACACGGAGACAAGAAATTGAAGCTAAATGATATCTTGTTTATCTTTCTTCTGTTTCCCCCTTGGAAGTATGTGTGTGGTTGGGTCAGGGGATAACATTTCTATGGCATACAAGCCTCAATCCAGGGGCCATACTAGCTTAACACCAAACAAGCCCTTAAACTAAACAAAACATGTGGAACATATAAACCAGCTGCAAAAGAGAAGTGCAACTGTGTGCGTATATTATTTATTCCAAATATTTCAATGAAGGAGCCACTAACACTACCATGAGCTAAATAATAATAATAATAATAATAACAATAACTTGAGTAGTCTAATACAAACCTGTGATTGGAGCGGGTTAGCATTTCCAATGCCAAAGTGGCTTTGTGGAGTGTCCTCTTGGGATGGGTCATTGAATCCAACCTGTGTAAACAGACCTTGTGATCCATGAGCCATGTAGTCCTGCATGTTGAGAAAGGTTGGATAATGATACTGAATTGGGGAATCAGATAGATGGAAAGGAACTATGTCAAACCTGAGACATAAATTCATTGCCACTGCCGAAACGAGAATATCCAGACTGAGAATTTGAATTCAGGTAACTTCCATGGAATGATGGCGCTCCTTCTGCGGCATAATCAACTGGATATCCACTTTGAGAAGCCTGTTACATCAAAGAAAAGCCCTCATTAAAAGATACTAGGCTTTAACTAAAGCATCCAGATCAACCATCTCACAAACGATGCCCTAGATATATAACAAAAATACACATCAGATATATCTACCAACCCACAGAGTTTTGCCTAACGAACATAGGAAGTCATATTCGGGATTCAAAGGATACACATTTATAGGAGCATCAACGTTGCAATAGCAGTCAAAGCGGCCAATATTTCTACCCAATGAGCACAAAAAAGATGGCACAGATTGAACTCGAACATATGATATCAGAATGCAATAACATCAAACCTTATAATTTAAAATAGATTGGCAGAGGCCTTGCCTGTATGGAGAAGTCAATAGTGTAGGGAACATGTGAACCCTGACTCTTGAAGTCATCGCCAAGGAAGTCCTATTGAATTCAGAAAGGTATGTCATCCAAAAGAGAACACGAGAACAACCACTATTAGTAACAAAGAGCAAGAGCCAAAAAGTCACCTGCGACATGCCTCCCACCGAAAATCCATCTCGAAATGATTGGCCTTGACTAGGCATCTGAAAAGAAAAAGAGGCTCAGATATTTTTAAAAAAAAATAGAAGAAAAGAACCGAGATCAGCACAAAGAGAGATGCCGTTACGGACATTAGAGACAAATCCAGGCTGAGATAATTGACCACCGATTTGACTATTCGGGTTTTCCATAGGTGGGAAATTGAAATTAGGACCAAAGTTTCCACCAGCCTGTTGCGAGCCATGCTGGTGAGGGAGACGACTGCCAATTGGAGCAGCACCACCACGGCCAGCCCCAAAACCACGGATTCCAGGCTGAGGGACTTGAGGTACAGCTCCTACAGGACCATGAACAGCTCCTCTAGTTGGAATAGCGTATGGCTGAGAAGGTAGGGTGCCATGATAAGGAAAAGGCATTCGAGGAACTGGAAAGCCTGCAGCATGAACTGGGAGCTTATGGGTGCCATTTGGAGGACTAGGTGAAACATAAGAACCTGCAAAGTAGTTAGAGGATCAAAAAGAAATCCAAAGGGAGAAAAGGGTAGTTGAAGAGTTGGCAAATTGAACAAAACCTAGAAAAGTTTTGTAAAATTTATGCACATTGAATAGTGATTCAAGTAATGTTATGACATCAACCTGGGCACCATAAGCAACAATCAGCCCAAGACACCAAATTCAATGCAAACACCATACCTCTACCACGGCCACCCCTCCTGTCAGAATTAATATTACCAGCAACACCAGGTCCATAGTTATCATTGGGTACAACACCGGTGCTTGTACCGTATAGGAATCTTCTAGGGTTATAAATCTGCATCAAGCAACAACAAGCATTTATGACAGTAGCCATTGCATCACAACCCATGCTTCATGCTTTAAAGCAGAAGGCAGAAAATACACGGACATGTATTCTTCTTTCAATCTGAAATAAATAACCAATTCTGTTTACCTTCTTGGGTTTTTGAAATTGCACCATACTTTGCTTCAGGTTACTGAGAGGTCCCTCGACCAAGCACTCATGCTCCTGAACCAAACATTATATATATATAAAATCAACAGTCAAAAGTCATTTAAGAACTCCAACGAATTCTATCAACCATAGATCCTATACCAAAGCAGGGAGATTAAGATCTTATTTATAAAACAATAACAGGTGACACCATAAGATACTGGTATATCCAAGCTGACAGTATGAATCTCGGACCTAATAGAGGAACCAAATAAGAAAAACACCAAAAAGCGAATAGAACAGACAATACCTTGTAGTGTGTAAGCAATCCATTCCATAGGGGCTGCTTACTGAGCACTTTAGGATTTCCCAAAATAACTATGCCATAGCGAGCACGAGTTAGCGCAACATTAAGCCTTCGAGGATCATTAAGAAATCCAATACCCTGAGCCAAAGCAACAAGATATAAAGTCGTCAACTCATCCAAGCAATACGATAAGGAAACAACAAAATAACAAAGAACACAAGATATATAAGGTCTCCAATTCATAACATGAAGTTTCTATGTGGCCACCAGAATGTACCTCTTACATCATAACAAAATGTACCTCCTATTTACATCACATCACTTCGAAATAATACCACAAGACTTGAACCCAACAGAGTTCTAAATAGAAATGATGGAACTGAAATCATTTGGAAGAGTAGGCAACCTGGACCAGGAGAAAAAATGGGGGACATTGGTTCTGGCAGCTAACGGTGCTCATCAAAGACATGACTTCCTACTTCTCTTTGCACCAAACGATGACAAGTGTGTGGATGAAAATCATATGAAGTCGTTCTTGTATGGTGCAACGGCCATAATTAAGTAAATACACACAGAATGATCCACCACTAGCTTGATTTCTAATAATTGTCAGAATTTGAACAAGCTATAACAAGCTATGACTTTCCGTAAAAATCAGCTGGAAAGAGGAGTGTAACAATCACAATGCATACAAACAAATCACGGCAGTGAAGTGGCTTCTACACCAATGAGTCAGCATGCATTTATGCTGAGTTGCTGATGTACTGCGACCGCACATGGAGAGATGTTTCTTAAAATTAGTTGCGGAAACACTTCAAGGTATGTAAATGCGGTCATAATGAAGGAGAAATTTTTGAAATGCAGAAAGTAATAAATGCCATGGTAGAAAGGGAGGAATCATTTGCAACTACAGAAAGAACTCTCCTAAAGCTTCCTGGGCATAGTTATACGAATCGGTCGTATCAGAGCCGATAAGGTTAGTGAATAATTCGACAGAGTCAGTGATTAAATGATCAATTCGACCAGATTTCAGCACCTATACAATTCTTCGGGAAAAACAAGATGATTATTGGATTATTTAGGCCTTGTTTGGCAAAACTAAAAGCAAACTTCTGGCTGTTTATAAGTCAGTTGAAGTATTGGGCATAAATCTGAAAAGTATTCTGTAAAGAAAACTGCCTTATTGAAAAGTCATATCGGAGTTACTTTTGACTTATTTTTAAATCAGATTCGAAACTGCTTAAAGATTTGGCAAACAAGGCCTTAACTAGGCAAATTGGTCAAATCGGTCCTCCATACTGCATCTCTATCGAGTGACCTGCCATCTATAAATTTATCTCACAGAATGAAGAAATGCACAAGGAGCAGACAAGATGATGAAGTACTCAGCATACAATCAAGCATAATATAAAAAGTGCCTTGTATTTAAGGCAAGGAGAAACAACCAATAAACTTGTCAGGATCAATTCACAAACCTGATGTTCATTACTCCGGACACATGATAATATGATGTAATCCTTTTCCCTCCCTTGAAATGAATCCACACTGGCAACCTATCAACCAGAATTGCTTAGTTTATAACAGGGAACAAGTACAATTGAACAATAAACGTAGTAGGTTGGTACGAGGTACCTCACCTCAATTTCCTTGTATAGTTGTTGTCTAAGAGACCCATTTCTTGCCATATAATTAACTATGTATGCCCTCTGCCCCTCGTATGGTGTAATCACCCCTATCTGGAAAATATCAAGCAGTCAATCACAAAGATATGAACAACTCACAAAAATGAAGTTCGAATCAATTCATAAACACAAACCTGATTGGGCACCACCCCACTCCTCAAGAACGTAGTCACCAATTTTTCAACGTTGGCAGCCTCTGTGCGATTTAGGTATGAAGTTCCACTAGCACTTATCTCCTCTTGTCCCATCTACACATGTCATATGTATGATATAAAGTGTTAAGATGAAAAGATAAACTGCACAAGAAAAACGGCATGAATGTATGCTCCCCGCTTCAGAAGTGTTCATCCTAAGTTGCTGCTTAAAAACACCAACCATTTTTTTTATACGCAGCAGATAAGTATTCTTACAATCTTTCACATAACCAAGCAACCGAAGAAAACTACGGACACTATTCACCTGAACATAAAAGAACATGGGACGGCTTGGCACAGGCCATGGAAAATCAATCCCCGTAGATTGTCTTTCATTTACAGTTACTCCATTTTGAAGTGTGCCCTCATAAAAGCTATTTGAAGGAAATTCAGACAGCGATGGATGCATACGATATTGGACCTGCATGATGCGAGGGCAGTGACACTCTGTAAAAATGTTATCCTAACTAAAATTCATGTCATAACTAGCAAAAGCAACACGATTTGCTGTAAACATTAAACAGAAAACAATTGGCGTATCCAAGACCAGAATTGCATATTCACAAATACAGGAAACAAAGGAAGAAACAAGACATAAAAGAAAAGACATGAGAGCTCAATTACGTGAAACTACTAACATATATAAACAAACACTAAACATGCTCTTCTTCCAAACTAAAGATAGCTTCGATAATAAAACTTTTCCATCAGGCTCCCAGACCGGAATAACTAAGGGATTTGTCAGTAATTTAACAGTACATTATGATGAATAAATCCACTTGAGCTACATAACAGCATACTACTACTAGAAAAGGCAATCATCAAAGTGACCTCTTTGTAGAATGTGTACAGCGGATGACACAAGAGAGAAGAAGTATACAAGCACAGACTGGACTACCATACCTGCAACCTGATGGGTTTCACACTGAGCATTACCAGGCGTTCAAAAAGAGATTGTGCTAGTCCAGCTCGAGCAGCTTTCTTACACATTATAACTGGACCGAGTTGACAATGGTCACCAACAAGCACAGCCTAGAGATTAACATGTTAGAAGCTGGAAGAGAAACTGGCAGAGAGAAGGGAAAAGAAAAAGAAAAATTCCATGTTTACATACTTGCTTCGCTCCAAGAACAAGGGGAATCAAACACTCAGGCTCCGTAGCTTGAGTAGACTCATCAATCAGCACCTACAGAAAAGAATTTAGTACGAGATAACACCACAATCTTACCAGTGAAATAACTTCCAATAACTACCTGTCTAAATCTGAAATTTGCAAGTCGAGGATCACCAGCACCAACGCATGTGCAGCAAATGACATCAGCACTCTGTGCTATCTCCCTCTCAGTTGCTCTTTTTAATGCCTTATATTTTTTCTCATCGCTGCTGGACAATTCTCCTGCATTACATCAACAGAAAAGAAATGTAAGAACAAGTAACTGGCATATTTGCTACTCAGCTAAAGCATTTGTTTTTCAGAATAACAAGGAAGAAAAAACTAATCTTGATTCAATTAACCAAAAACAATTCAACAAACCAACCCTAGACAATGAACATCAAACCAAAGGCAGAGAAAACTGAAACCCAATATCAAGAAAAAATTTCTCCATAAAAAAAATGACACTCAAAGCAAGCTAAACATGAAAGACGCAAAGACAATTATGACAAGAATAATACAGAGTACCTTGTTCGTCTTTCAGCAATTGTAACTTGTGCAATTCACTCTTTTCTGAAGAATCAAGATGTTTAACCTGCAGAAAAGCAAATAATGTGGGCAAATTTTTTCAGAGGGTAAGGGCAGGAAAGTGCCATGAATCCCGAAATATATGACCAATCAAGAGCATACCTGATAGTGAAGCGTCAGATGCTCAACAGGGGAACTAACAGCTTCTCGTGATTTAGCACAAAGTCTAACAACCTAAAATAGAGATGGCATAAGGGTCAGCAGAATGCTAGACACAAAAAACCTTGCTATCTAAAGGAAAGGGAACCTAAAATATGAACTTGCCCAATCAGCAATCCCATCATAAATCTAATTATAGACCTCTCTGGAACTAACATAAACGTACCAAACAGTGGATGCAACTGTTTAAAAAAGAACGGATGCTTAAGAGAAAAGGGCTCAAGAAAAAATATCCTTGCTAGAGCTTCCAAATCAGTGTCTGAGATTATCCTATGTAGGAAAATCATACTGTGTGGGACCTCTCATAAGTTTGAAGTTTTTTGGGGAGTGAATGTAAAAGAGTTCGCATTTTCTACCAAAAAGTAGCCATAACAGGAAACAACAAGAAGACCTCACGAAATTGAAAGAAACAGGAAAAGTCCTCTAATTACAAACCGATGTGTGTTACAAGCATAGTATTCTGCTCAAATATTTCAAGAACTAAAGCTGAATAGGATGCTGCTGCAAAGGTAAATAAGGTAACAGACATAACCTCAAAAAGACAAGTCCCAGGAAACAGAAGGTAATAAAAATAGGAACGCTGTGGACTTCATACCCTAATCATCTAACATACAGAAGTGGTATACTCAACTTGAGTTTGTACATATCATGCACCACCATATAAAACCGCTGTTTAATGATCATCAGAATATTACTGAAGTCACTTGACACAGAAAGTAGTTCCCCAAGCATACATGTCTGACAAAGACGAGGACGATAAAAATTTATCTTCAATGTCTTTACTTTTTCCAACATCGATATCACAGCCGGTTCTAAAAGAGCCAAGTCAATCAACCACAACCAAATACAAAAGAGAGCCAAATTGCATCAAGACAAAAAATAAAACAAAATTGTGTAATTCTCAACAAAAAAATTAGCCTCTCGATTTGTGAGATAAGACAGTTGACAAGTTCCCTCTCCCTGACCGCTCTCTAAGCTGAGAACATAGAATATTAGGTAGGTAAGCATTCTAATTGACATATAAAGCAAACAAACTATCTACACGGATACAACAACAAAAGAAGATGGGAAGGGGAGGGAATCACTTTTCCTTTTCCTGATTTGCAAGCCGACAGGAATGAAGAAACAGTTACCTTTAACCCAGTTGCACTTATCTTTTCAGCCAATTGGTCAACAGCCACATTACTTGGGGCACAAACCAACACCTGAATGTATCACACAATGCTACCTCGTAAGTAAAAAGATGGAGAACGTACATCATATGAAGGAAAGCAAATCGCAAGCTGACCTGTCCTTGTCCTTGCTTCGCCATGTGATAAACAATAGCGGCAGAAGTGACTGTCTTGCCAGTTCCAGGTGGACCTTGAATCAAGCTTATCGGCTTTTGAAGGACACTTTTTACAGCAAAAACCTACAAATGCATAGAAGAACTATGAAATGAAACCATAACTAGATGGAAATGGTAAAAACCAAGGGCCAAATTAAAAAAATGACTCAGCTTATCAATTATAAATTCACTAGCCATATACCATGAACAGAAAATAATTGAAAACCTCCAAGATTGAAGATTATTAAAATAGACTAAGACTGATGCGTCAATACTGAACTAGGTGCAAGAGGACTAGAGAAGGTCAGTTTTATAGCATGTTTCCCAAACTCTTGCTCATTGCTTAGCTACCGTGTGCAAGTCGATTCTCCTACTCCTACACCGTTCACTGCTCACTCTCTAGACATACTGACTTCGGTCTTTAAATGCAAGTACTAAGTAACTCATAAAAGATCTTTTCTTAAAGATAACAGTTTTTAAAAGTTGAGATGATAGTAACTCTTGGCGTCCTAGATTTGCAAATTTAAGCTCGCCGACAATATTCACAAACAGAAAGCATATTTAACACATTACTTGAGATGCATTAAGCTCCGGAAGTCCAGGTGCACCAAATCTGCGAGGCAGATTATTGCGGACCAACTGCATTTCAACCTCATGGCCAAGCAAATGATGATAAATATACCTGTAATAAGAAAGCATCAAATACAACCAGGCATATGTGAGGTGTCAGATGAACGTCTAGTGCTAGCATTATGTAGACGTTTTAGAACTCGCCCATCCACAGCATATTCATATGGAATATCATCTGTTCCTAGCTAAGATTTTGAATTACCTTATTACGTATGGCATTTTTTAACATTTCTCACAGCTAGGATCTTAAGACTAATTATCTCCATTCTCATTATTTTTCTCAATGCCTAGTAGTTAGGTAAGAAAACCAGTACAAACTAACAACAGGTTTCAAACGGCAACAGACCAACCCAGCTTTACAAATTTTAATTTTACTCTGAGATCATGTCCACTACCCACAAAGCTAATGAACGTTCATAAGTATTATGCTTAGGGGATTCCAGCTGTCAAGGTCAAGTGTGCATATTTGGACAGCAATGTGGAAACTTTAAAGGGCTGGGAGTATTCAGCTTACCCTCCAGACATATGTAAGCTTCTCTATAACGTCTCACAGGATAAACTGAACTCTAGTATCTTAAAATGGTTTCAATCTCAGGGCAAATTTGTGACATTTATTAGTAGAGGTGATATAGAGTTGGTCTACGAAAGAAATCAAAAAAAGCAACTGGAGAATGTTCTTGAACCAAAACTACAATGTATACTAACCACCAAGACACTCACGACCAACATTACAGGGCCTTCTAAGATCCAACATTACAGGACCAAATAGAACCCATGAAAACAGAAAACTGGATTTAAACTCGTTGCACTGAGAAAAGAAAATGATAAATAATGAAACCCACCCACTAACACTTGTTTCATCCACAGCAAAAGTTTTCATAGCAGTCTGCATCCGATCAAAGCTTGTACTCTTCCAAACAAAGTCCACGCTGAAACCATGGCTTACATCAACAGGGACTCCCTGAAACCAAGATTTGAAGAACTACCTTAATCTTGAAGCTGAGCATTTTAGTTGAGAACAATAAAAAGAAATCATTCTAAAGAAAAATACCTGATTTGCTCGAAGTTCAAGTGCTACCTCCTCCTGAGCAGTTAACTTAATCTGAAGAAAACAGGTATTCACATTCATGATCAGCCAGGTTTAAAAAGACAAGAACTACATAAAACATGAAGACTTTACAACCATGCATCTATTTATGTATAACTTTTATGTAGGCAAAAGTACATGTTAAAGCATAGATGTGCATGCATAGGCAGATCAAGTTAACATATCAAAGGAACATGAAAGTAATGAACTTTGTCAGGGTCGACAGAACATGGGTCACAAACAGAAAACCTACCACATGTCCAACCGAATGCCAGGGAGGATGGGCAGCATCACCAGAATATCGCAGCCGCAACTCGTCTCCAGGTACAAGTCGCAACTCATTATCCTCCTATGTGAACATTAATTCCTTCATTTAAAGCCAGCATGGGAAAATAATGAGAACTATGACTGCAATACTCCAAGACAAAGTTAACCTTAGGGAAGACAAAATACGCAATGCGTTTCTTGTTAAGACCAATATCCCATCGCAGAGTGAGATTATCCTTGCTTTGTGATTCCTTCATCATCTGCAAGAGATTAAAAGCAAGGTGGAAACAGACCAAAGGTAAGTCCAGAGAGACTAGAGACTTAACAAGCACTTGTTGACGAAGACATTGAGATCCAGCATTTTACAGATCCGAAAGGAGAGAAAAAGATATAAACCATACCTTGTCATAGTCAGCTTCAAGTTTGATAAGTGGAGCAAAAACATTTTGATACTGCAGCAGCAAAGAATAAAAACCCACAGTTTATCAGTTCTGTTATAAAATTCCAAAGCAGGGATATGCAAAATGCAAGTATCCGATCAACCTGGACATTTGCAAAAAGCCAAGAAGAAGAAGAAGTAATCACAAGATAAAGTTCTCATAGTCAACCCCCGCAGACCTGATAAGCATCTTCATATTTCACAGCAACAGGAAGAGGCTCATCATCCACACCAGGCTTCTCAAGGTCCTCCAGGGTGGCATCAGGGTTTGTCTTCCAAAGTTCCTCTATTTTATTGATTTGTTGAGCACTGATTTGCCGAGCCCTCAATTGCTCTTGTTCAGATGGTACCTGTAGAGTTGCAGAAATTAAACGGAAAATTCTTAACAAAATCCCCAACAAGAACTTAAACATAAAAGCCAAGGAACTCCTAGCCAACCTTGACAAGCCATGGAAGAAAACACCTGTCATCAATAAGAGGGCACCACTGACTCAAGTCCCAGTTCATATCTTTCAGCGCGTTATTGTTTAAGCATGGCTCCCTGCAGAGTAAAACGACAACGCTTTCTGTCTTGGCTGAAATGAAGCCAAGTAGGAAAACATTTCGGCATCCACAGTTATAGCATTCAAGAATAGTTTCTCCCAAAGGACTGTCTTTATGAAGACAAACTTCCTTGTGCTTTGCTCGAACCTGTGTAGAAAGGAACTTAAATCAAACATCAAAATTTAAACCTTGAAACACAAACAGAGATCCTAATGCAGTAAACGAGTATGTGGCACACAGAAGAATAAATATCAGCCCTAGTATCATGCTACTAGCATTCAAACATCAAAAGGCCTACTTAGTGCCAGAACCTAAACAGACATTGCATTGTATGCATACTATAACATCAAGTAATGAAACAACAACCACCAATGTAGCACAGACACATACACCTAATACATGACACGAAACAACATAATACGTCTACACTTTTAATTTATTCAGCTTCTGACATGTCAGGGCATGTTGTGTGACATGTAAACAAGTGCATGCATAAATGCATATTAGAAATCACTTGCTTCACCAGAGGAAGGACTGATGTTTTCTTATATCACATAACATGAATCAAGCTCCTATCATATGTGTTTATCTATATTATGTTTGTTTATATACTAACACCATTGCTTACACAAAAAAAGCTATGACCTTTATAAGAAATACATTCGAGTATTAAATAAATGCCAAACACTTCGACCCTGATTAAGACCAAACTTGTTTGAAGTGTATAAAGGTGTTGAGTATCTAACGAGTGTGAGTGTCCGACAAGAGTCCAAGAATCATGAGCTATTTTGACACCCACATATATAATTGTATGTAAAATCAGCATGACATGGTATCTAGAAAAAGGGGAATTGATAGTTCATCTGGAAGTACTTCAAAGTTACTTGTTCTGCATGGCTTCACGCGGGATACTGACTGATCACATCACAGCCTAGGAATAAGCATGAACTTGCCACAAGGATGCACTTGCTTTCCTTATAAGGGAGCTAAATATCGAGGAAGCTAGTCTGTATTAATGGACAGATGGAAACCGGCAACATCGCCGTAGATTTCTCTATAATTCATAAAACATCACTTCCAAATGCAGAACGGTTCGTGTTTACATAAGCTAATCTACCCACCGGCCACACACGAATTCGTTTTCTCTATAACATCAACTTAATGAAGCAACTACATCAAATCTTAACCAGCAATAACAAAAACCAAACAAGCAGCAATACAAAAAACCCAGTCTATATTCCAAGCACAATAAACATTCAACATACCAGATGATTCACGATATGCGAACCGGAGGTATTGCCCCTGGAATTACAGAACCACTTCCTACACGAAGCCACATTACACCTAACCACACAAGCCGGATTCTGAACTCCACAATACCTACAAGCATGCTCCAAAAAATCCCCCTTTCCATACCCATCAAACGCTTCATCATCCCCCGTCTCCTCGAAATTCAACCCGCTCATCCCCGCCGCCAACGCCTCCACTGCCGCTGCCGCCGCCGCACCACTCCCACGCCCCCTCCCACTCTTCCCAACCGGTGACGAATCAGACTGTTGATCAGATCCCGTCCCTCCTCCACCTCCCCCGCCACCGCGGTCGACCGAATCAGACGGGGTCGGCCAGGCAGAGGATGAAGAGCGAATGGGCTGTGAGAGCTCGTCGAATTGGGGGTACGCGAAATCCTCGTCCTCCTTGAACTCGAGGAAAGTGTAGGCGTCGTTGTTGGCGTCGGGCTGCGACACCGTCTCGAATAGGTTGTTCGATTGCGGATCCATTAGGGTTTGTGGTGAGAGGATTGAGGATTGAGGATGTGGTGACAATGGGGGCCGAATTTTGGGGGTGCGATTAGGGTTAGGGTTTGGTGGGATTGGTCGAGTTATGTTTTTTTGGGTGGTGATCTGGTGAGAGAGGGGAATATATGAAACGGAAGATGAGTGGGATGTGCGGGGAGCAGTGGTGACGAGGTGGTGCTCACGGGATTTCATTTTTTTTTTATTCAGTAAAAATCTATTAGGAAATAGGGACAATTATTTTAAAACATTTCATTTCAATTGGTAGTATTCAAAAACTTTTATGTCACATCTAACTATCCAATCAAATTTTATTTTACTCAAGTCGTTTGTTATACATATTAATGAACAAATATTATTATTTTTATAATTTATATTATATACATATAAAAATTTATTGACGATTGTATATATTCATTCCAATTATATTGATAGAAAAATTCTAATCTAATTTTATTTTGATCGGACACACATAGAAGGTTCGATATGTTGTGGAATGATAAAAAAAAATTTTTGAAAAAATATCTTGAACATTAATGATAATAATAATTACGTATTATGACCATGAGATAAAAAAATTTAAATCATATCGTTTACATAAATAATGAAATTTCT